>VZRF01000927.1:1285778-1312557 GCA_013396875.1 Vireo altiloquus
CCTCCCCCACCTCTCTCCCCCCACTTCGGGTCACCTCCTCTCTGGGAAGATCAGGGGATACACAGAGGGCAGCTGCTGCTCCGGCCCCAACAAAAATTCACAAACTATTGCCAGACTCCACTTCTTGTCAGATGAAGGGAATTTAATTTTGTTATAGTGAATGCTGTTAGTCTAAAAATCTTTCTTTGCTCTTGGACAAAAGCTTGTAATTGGAGAAATAGCTCTTTTTCAAGTTATCTTCATCTGCCTACACCTTTAGAGGCAGCAAGAAACCAAAGACAAAACAGCACTGTTCATAGCATTTCAGTGATTGCTCTGAAAGGCTCTATATCTGGGTCACCTTACTACAGCCCAGTATATAATTTCAGTGACTTGATATAAAGCCTTTTAATAACTAATTTCATATAATTCGCATATTAACAGCAACAAAAAATTTGTATTCACATTTCCTGTTTCCACACACCATTTTTAAAAAGTGGGTAGAAAATTATTCATTCCACTTTAAAAAGAAAAAAAAACTCTAAAATACTGTCCTTAGCAAAAAAAGTAAACACCCAGTTGATACAGTAATATATTCTGATCACAAACTACCTATGCAAAGTTGCTAATGTGACACACTGGGAACCTTGTATGGCTTGTCTGTACTTTTCCAGAACTGTTACAGAAAAAATATCACGATGTTATGGAGAAAGAGGAAAATTCATACCAGCATTTCCCACTACTACTACAGAGACTTGCTGCCTTTCAAGGATGGTGTTAAAACCATTGCTAGAAACTTAGTCCTGATTTGCACAGTAACCTACAAAATGTTTCTTACTCTCTTTTAACTTTATTAGTTAGATGTTGTATTAAAATTAAATACTTCCAGCAGGCAGAAGTGCCTGTGAATTTAACATAGTTATTTTAATAAGTGTGGCCAATTACTTATAAGAATACATTTTGGTGGCTGTAACATGCAAACATTTATGAAAACTCACATGAAGAAAACTACTTACACACCTCAGCTCCTGCAGAATAAAGCTTGGGTTGTGTTTTTACCCAGTAAATGCTGGAATACAGCTGAGATACATTTTTCATGTTCAGAAGAATTTTAGCTAATCTGCATTAAAACTGAGGATGATCTTTGCAAATACATTTCCCCATTGCTCTTATTCATGTATGCATTCCCACTGCGACAGCAAATATGGAAATAAATCAGGTGTTAAGATGGAATAGGAAATTTATCCACTCCAGAAACTCTGTGTATATATACATGCATATGAGAAAAAGACATTTGGGGCTTTTTTCCCCAAAAAAAATCCCCACTCTTGAGAGAAAAGAGCTGGCACTGAGCTGCATGGAGCCAGGGAGCCCACTGTGCCCAGCACATCCTCCCTGCTGCAGGACATGCTTTGAAGTAGGAGTTCATATTAAGAAGTCGAAAGGTATGAAGAGCACATTTGAAGTTTTGTGACAAAAAACAAAGGGATGGATCACCCTGCCAGGCCCTGGGCTCCCACTGGGACCAGAGCACTCAGAGCTTTCCTGGTGCTGCAGGAGATCACTGCACCAAACTTTTTAAAGCACATCCAACCTCAAATAACCAAATCCAGAACAGAGCAGCAGAGTAATCCATGAGGTCTCAGATTCCTTTGCACAAGAAAATCCACACAGTCTTCAGGATGGACTTTGAGGACTAAAACAAATCAGTGCAGTCTCCAAAAGTTGTTAACCCTTGCTGAGCAGGACTGAGATTTTCAGGAAGAGCCCAAGGGACTTCCTGACAGGGACACGCTGACCTTGGGGCCTCGCAGCTGCAGGTCCAGCATATCCCATGTGTGCACTCAAGTCACAACTGGCCAAGCCCATGGCTATGGATGAGCATTAACAGTCAAATGCCAAAAGCAGTAATCTTGTCTTCAGTCTCCTCATCCCCAGGACATTCAACACAAGCTTTTTAGTCTCCATAGAAAAATCTCAATTTTTACTCAGCATCAGGAGAACGATTTCTTCTCTTCAGGAACGGGATCATCTCCCTACTTAGAAATTACAGAGCATTCAGCACAATGAGCCTGCTTTGCAATAGAAGCCTCTGCTACATCACCAATGATATTAAACAGTAATAATCAAGCATAAGCTCACAGTTAACAAAAGCCCCAAACACTTGCTGTGGAATCAAAAGGCATCACTGAGAGAAGCAAGTAACTATTAGAGCAGTGTGAAATGTTTGCAGTGAAACCCAAAACCACGTAAGACTTGCCTGGTTTGGGATTTAATAACAAACTGAAAACTCAGAACAGGTTTGCTGAGAAACTCACAAACCTTCTGAGTGAAGTTCAGACCAAATTAAGGTTTTGCATAATACTTCTGAGATCATACAAAAATTCTTATACTTGGAGGCAGAGAGAAGAGAAATCAAACAAACAATAAGCAGAAGCTGTTTTGACCCTGACCAAGTTCATTCAGCCCCAAGAGCAAAATAAAGGAATTTATAAGCAGCAGTGATATGTGCCAACCCCAAAAGGCTGAAACCAAGAGATTTTTGTAAGAATCCTTGCAAAGTTACCCCCAGCTCTAGTGATTTCATCACCATAAAGAAGACTGACACCACATGCATGAGGAGCACTCGTAGAGGGGCAAGCATTCAAGCCTGAATCTCAGTGTGAGAAGCATCTAGTGATCAGTCTCCCATTTATCTCACAACCGCTCAAAATGCCTTTGGTTGCCTAAGTCATGTGGGAAATGTTCTGGGTAATGCTTCTCAGCTGCATCAATCACAACCAAATCCTGGAGGATGTGTGTTTGGGTCCCTCCCCTCTCAGAAATGTGTGGGTTCACAGGCTCCCAGAGCTCCTATGAAGCGCTCAAGGCCAACTTCTGTCTCTGAACACCCTGCTTAGAGGCCCAGGGAGTTCAGGCAGCACAGCCTTAAGAGACAGCCTGGGAGACATCTCTGTGCAGTGCTGGAGGTAGATCTGTCACCCAGCTTCTGCTCCTCTGATTCCCTGACGGATCTGATCTGGCTCTGGAAGGGGCACAGCCACGAGGGGGACACTTTCCAGCACAAAATTCCAGATAACAGCCAAATATTCAGGCCCATGAACATTTTGCACCTAGGTTTTGATGTCTATCAGAGTGCTCTCTGCCTGCCCTCCTGCTCCTTCTGTGTAGAAAACCCACCCAAAGACCCAGCAGTGATGGGACCCCCAGGCTCCCACAGCCCCATCCCTGGTGTGAACAAAGGGGGAGCAGGACACCAGCAGACACAGCTTTCCCTGATTCCACACAGCCAAATTCTGGTACTGATATGGCCAGGGGGACAAGGATATGACCAGAACAGGGCAGGAACTGGCACTCCTGCCAAGGGGCCACTGCCAGAGCACCTGGCACCTCCTGCCACTTTGCTGTGACACCAGTGCTGTGATGAGCCCACGTCCCTGCAGGCTGGTGGGGATCAGCTGCAGCACTGACCCCATCCCCTGCAGCAAAGCATCCCTCAGCAGTTCCCTCCCAGCAAAACTCACAGTGTTCCCTTGCCAAAAAAACCTCTCCTGGAGGGGAAGGCTCTGCCTGCATCTCCATGCCCCTCCCTCCAGGCATGGAAAGGTACTGCAAAACACATTATTTGCCACATCTGCCTAAGAAGTGTGTTTGTGGGGAGGATGCAGGGAGCGTGATACAGTCCCCCCAGTCACTTTTCCACCTGCCTGGTATTTAAGATGAGAAGATGATCAGGCCTCTAAAATACAATCCACTACATGATGACTTGTGAAGCAGTAAAACAGAGGTAATGACTTCTCATGTCATTGCCCAGTGAAACTCTACCCACAAACATAAAACTTTTCAGGTTACAGGCTGAAAGATTTCAAACCCATCTGTAGGTGAATTGGCTGGGTGTGCTGGGGACAGGTTACAGAGAGCCCAGACAAGCATCCTGCACATTTTGGATGCACAGAGGCCTTTTCAGACACTGGTAGGAGGTCATGCATTAAAATGTACTTTGGTGTCATCTAACAACAAGGCATAGGAAATATTACAACCTCCAACCCATGAGTCCCCACCCCTGCTCCGTGGACAAGAGCTGTGATGACACTGGAAAGGCACAAACCTCCTCATTGTTCCCAAATTGCATCCAAAATGCCACATGAAGACCTTCAGTGTATTTACCAGAGCAGGGCCAGCAGAAGCCCTGGCCATCCCCATGGTGTCCTGTCCCCAAAGTCCCTCCCAGGGGAGCTCCAGCATGAAGCCCCTTGGCTTCTACTTCACCTAAAGATCATCAACGCAAAAGATAGACAGTGGCCAGATTCTCACTTCAGGTCCTGCCTATACTGGTAAATATTAGCAAAGCCAATTCCAGGTCACTGCCATTTGCCTGCTCAAGAAGCAAAATTTGGGATGAGCCAGCAACTGCCTGTTTTCAACCCTTTTTCCACACAATGTCTCAAGCAGGATATATATGGTATATATATTTTCTGCCACTATATTTGGGGTTGCAGTGGTTATTCCTATTTTATCAGTCAGTAGGACTCCTGTTTCGTAGATGCAGCCATAAAAGGTAAAGAAGCCCCAGCAGGCACTGGTAACACCATTAAATATCGGTCCTGACAATGGTAAATTGGGTTTAAAAGTTTGGAACAGAGTGCCAAGAGAGGAGCCTTTTTCCTGAACCAAGGAATAACATAAAGCCCCACTTTCTCCCCTATGTGACTTTTGTCATTATCATCTTTTCTGATTCTTACAAAGCAAACCTAATTAGGAAGCTCTCTCATTAGTCTTCCAGAAAAATTAGCACAGCTTATGCTAATTACTCCTGTAAAATTTAATAAACTCGTTGAAATGGGAATAGTCTAATGAGGTTTTATTTATTGAACTAAGATAACTGTAAGGAAAAAGGTTAGGACACCAGGATATCCAGAGTGGTAATAAAACTACAATTTATTCAATTTCTTCACAGGAATTTTATTGGGAACCTTTTAAATTCAAATATGAGTTACAATTTGAAAGTTAAATCAATCTAGAATTTAATTTAATAACAGGAAGTGCTCTGTGTTTTCTTTAAGTGTGATTACAATACAGCTCTGCCACTGCACTCGTAGGAGGAATTGTGCATTTGTATTGTGACAATAATACCCTTTTTAAAATGAGTTCCTGTTCATCAGATCTTCATCTCAACACATGTAACTGGATTAGTGATAAAATATACAGGCTATGCTAAGAAGATGATATAGACACACAGAGGTTTCCAAGAAACTTCCTTGGGATGACTGCTCTGTAATCATAATAGATTTATTTTGTTCTCCAGAGAAAATTTAAATCACTATTTTATACAAGGATAAATTTCTTTAGGTCCATTTCACTGTTGTATCTGCTGATACTATAATAAAGCAAAGTATAAAACAATTGTATAAATAATAAAGCCATATCCTGTTTCAAACGCAGCTACAGACTTTCTTTCTTAAACCCCACATTTTCATTAAAGAGAAATATACAATTTGATTTCACATATATCCAGGGTTTGAAGAAGAATACAACACATGTAACTTTGAAGTTGCCCAACAGCCTCTTCTCCAAGTTCACCAAACCACCACAAAGTCAGAGCCTTCTCTATCCCAAGTCTCTCCAGCCTCATCAAAGAGAATTAATCAATCCAAAATAGTATTCCAACTTGTCAGAGGAGGATAGCATCTCCATGTAAGTACATATGTCAAAAATCCCATGGATAGATTCTATGTTAAACTCTGTGTTAGGTCAGAGTCTGTGGATTCACAGGATTTGATGCAAGAGTTAGATTAAATCCATAGGCAAAGACTTGATCGGAGCATCAGGCATGCGGGAGTGCTTTAGCCCAAATGGTAAATGAATTCTCTAAGCTCAATGCAAATAAAAATAACTAAATATGGCTTTGCATATCAATTGACATAATAGTTAAAAACTGTGTGCATGGAGAAGTGACAATGGAGCACAACCAAACACATGGCCTGACTTGTGCAGGCATTTTAATCATAGAACCATCATAAAGGACTCACTCTAAGGTAAAAAGGCGCCGTATAAATCACTTCATCCTTTCCAAACCAAAGGGGACAAGAAAAATGAATAGGATAAATGTCACTAGAAACATCACTAAAGCCACTAACTGTATAAAGCACATACTTGCCTGGCCTAAATTGTTTGAACTAGCCTCGGCCAAGAAAAGGTTTTAAGTACCCTACTGGGACAGATGCGAAGCGGCAACAATAGAAGCCACACTAATGCAATCCAGGTAACACAATCCTGTTTCAAAAACACGGGGAGGGCTAATTACAGTACTGCTGAGTCAAATTTCTTATGCCATTGCAACCCACAGGAACAGGTCAAAATCAAGTGTTATTCAAACCACAGTCATATCAACCTTCTGTATCAAAGTCACAATTTAAAACCAAGTGAAGAACTTAAAAGCTTAACCCATTCACAAGCCAAGTGTGATTCAGTGCGGGTGGCGAGGCAGGGCTTGTATTATCAGCTTTAAATTGTGTTTAGCTTGCATTTTAAGAAGAAACTTCAAAATTGGTAACTTGCATCAATTCACGTAAAGACTGAGGAATGGATCACTAGCTAGGAAGCCAAAGCTGCTTTTTTTCCTGTACCTATTTACCTCATTTTGCAGGAAGCATGTAACAGACAGCATCCCAGGCTTTCAAAATTTGAAATGATTTGCAACTGGCAGTTTTGCATACTAGATAGTTAAACAAAATATTTCTGTAAACCTGCCATTAGCATCTTAACATCTCACTTTCCAGTACAATGAAAAATTCATGTGAATTTTTTAGCTTTCATGTCGCTCAAAATGCCACTCTAACACCATGTTTATAGTGTTCAGCTCTGCAGCATGCTTATAAAACACAGCTCCGTACAGGTTTCACTGTGGGGTTTTCCCCCCCACACACACTTTCTCTGGTGCTACCTGATGCTCAGAGAAGATGAAAATATGCCTTGTTAAAATAGACAGGGATATCTGCTGAGATT
This sequence comes from Vireo altiloquus, assembly GCA_013396875.1. Taxonomy (NCBI): domain Eukaryota; kingdom Metazoa; phylum Chordata; class Aves; order Passeriformes; family Vireonidae; genus Vireo; species Vireo altiloquus. The sequence goes on from VZRF01000927.1 coordinate 1,292,763, forward strand.
TAAACATTTTTGGGGTTACTTATTACAGCTAATCAAAACACCTGCAATAAGCATCCAATATATGCACTTTCCTACCCAAGCCCTCCCAGAACTGGGAGCTGGGATGAGCACAAGGCGCTGGACTGCTCTCCATGTGGGGCCCCCAACATATCAAACCCTCCTCACCTCCTTTCATTAAATGGATGCTCTGCCATGGAAGATTCTTTAAACTCCATGCAGCACTCATAACTCAGAGAGCAGTGCAAGGAGAGACATGTGCTCTGTGCCCTCACCCCTGTGGGTTTGGGTAGCTCCCTTTGGGGTCCCTCCGTTCACAGGTCAGGGTGTTGCGCTCTCCAACCCTGACAGACACTTTTGGTGCTTCGTGGCCTTTTAACTCCTCTAGAGCAATGCTGCACAATGCCCTGGCTATCCCACACAGCTTTGGAAAACACATTTGGACGATTAAAATGTAAAAATGGCCCTTTGGCTACCATTTTGCATAATTGGCAAGCAACAGAAACTACACATGGCTCGGAACAACTGGAATAGATGTATTGTACTACAATGATTTACTCAGTGATGTCAGATTAGCAATATGGATCTGTTTAAAAACACAATAATTAAGACAGGCAAAAATGAATTAATCAACTGACAATACAGTCAAAATAGCATTCCAACCAGAGAAAATAAGAGGAGGGAAAAAACCTTACATTGCATATCTATTTTCTTAACTGTTTTTATGCATAAATAAAAGCCTTAAAATGTAGATGGATTGCATCCAACAGAACTACAGTAGCTAAGTGATAATGATTCAAACATTTTTCAAATAAAAGTTAAATATTTATAAGCACCCAACCACATTTCATAAATCACAAACTATTATTATTTTATTCCTGAAGCTTCCCTGGCATAGCATGCGAATTGAGTCACAGAAAGTCAGAAAGAAAAATCTCCTCTTTATGCACATGAATCAGTTACAAGAGCTGGAGCCCTCCTCAGAGCAGGGCGCTCCAGTATCCCTACGTTATCCCACATATGGCCCTTCCAAGGCAATCAAAACTGCAAAGCACAACTAATTCTGTATCAAAAAAACAAAATTTCATCCGTATATCCTCCTAATTCTTCCCCATTAGCAACACTGGGCAGGTGTTTCATTATAATGAGGAGAGGGAGGAAGAAAAAAAAAATGGAAGGAAACAATAGCAGTCCTTACCTGTCAATTATCACTGGATCTGATGGAGTCTCATTTCTGTTGCCACAGCTTTTCTTGTCACAACAGCGGCTACAGAGCAAAAGCGAAAGGATTTAGTGCAACCATTACACTGTAAAATCATCATTACGAACATGGTGGGTTCAAATTGCCAGCTCGAGTTACCCTGCCGGCCCTGCCTGCAAATCAGTCAAATGTACTGGGTCACATATGGGTTAATTACGATGTTTAACTTCTTGCACAGCTGGTTAGCAACGGAAAATATAAAAAGAGAGGGGTTTTGCCCCTTTCACAAATAATAATTCAAGGATCGCCCGAAATAGGGAGAGCTGCTTATTTGTAGCCTCTTTTCCGCGGGGTTTAACAGTTGTCCCGCAGACGCTGGCACACAAAATAAGGCAGATTTTTCCCTGCTGAGCCTGGTTTTTACATTTGCTTAACGCTTGTGTTACACATCCACAAGATATTCCTGCTTCCACACAACTCCCAGCTACTGGCAAGCCTCCCCCCGAACTCCAAGAGCACAATTATTCTCCCTCTAAGAAACACTGGTGTTAATGGGGGAGCTAAAATGCAAGCACCACCACCAGCAGCAGCAGCTTTTTATGCTCGAGCGCGCCTGTTTCCCCAAGTTTTCCGAGCATGTTAATGATCACTAATGCCACGGAGAGCTCTGCTCCGGTGCCTGGTGCCCTGCGTCAGGTCAGATACAAAGCAGGCATGTGAAATATAAGCTCCGTCTCCCAAAGCACTGCTCCATGGCTGACCTCGAGGCTGGGATTCTTTTTGAACTAAGGTGGTTCATTGTTTCCTAAGAGGAGTCAAATTGTTGTTTTTTGATGATTCCTTGTTAGGGGTTGTTTTCCGTAAGGAGGCACAAATATATTGTGGGCGAGTTTATAGGCAAGGTACACGTTCTTGTTCAAGTTGGGAATCCCTCCTGGTGCCTCTGGAGCTGTGTCAGAGAGCTGCCCTGCTCTTCCCACTAGCCCATCTAAACCCACGAGATCAAATCACAGCCACAAAGGTCAACAAAGCCTTTAGATTTCACCCACCCACTCACCCCAGGGAGGAAAACCCCATCTCACAAGGAAAGCTCCTGTTTATTGATGTCCCTTAACAGAAAATCCCCCACTGAAGTCAAGGCTTCAAGAAATAAAATACATAAATAAATAAATCAAGAAGCTCCTGACTTTCCCAAGTCCTTCTTGGTCCCCAAGGACGTGCTGGACAAAGCCTGGGTAGCTTCAGGGCTGCAGGGACCCCATCCCATGATGGCACCAAGTGTCAGGCAGCGAGGACCACCCCGACCGCTCTCCCTGGTCAGACCTGAGCACATCTCCTTGTTCAATAAACTTTCTGGTCAACCTCAACCACAACCAACCAAATCTTTGGAAACCACCAAGTTTGTTCCCACTGGCATCCCAGGGACCTGCATCTCGCCCGGATTTCAGCAGCTGTCTGGACGGACCACTGCTCACTCTCCCTCTCAGATGAACTATTTTCCTTTCCCCAGAAGGTGGAAGAACATCAGGGCAGGAAGAAGCCCTCAGAAGCGCCACGCTATATAAATAGCCCTGTTGGGAGTATGACAAAGGTTCTCTTGTGTTGCTGAACAATAGAGTGAATAATATACAGTTACCCACCAAGATTAGCAATAAAGCAACTAACCACACTAAAGATAACAAAAAAGGGGCCTTTTACAAAAACAGCCTGTTTAAACATGGCTTTAAAAAAATATAATAATTTTGTTTTCAAAGAGAGGAAAATACATAATTCTTTTCACCGCAAAAAGCTTCAAGGCAACTATTCAGGGCTGAAACTTTTCACAGTTAACACATGTGCGGTATCTTCATTTCGGTGGAAGTTACATTGTTTGGGATTGCCAAAAAAAACTGCTTAATTTTACAGCACAATACCACAATTGATCCACCAGAAAATGCCAGAGCCTTGGCACCCTGAAAGTATTAAAATTTAGGAAGGAATAAAATATGCTGTAGGTAAATAGTCATGGGGACGTTCGGGGGCTTTTTGCCTATAAAAGGACTTGTCATTGGAGTGCAGCTAGAATGTGTGGGGTGAGAAAATTTACCCACAAACAAGGCAATAAAAACTGCTAATAATTTTTAAATGATTAAAATGTAATTAGAAACAGAGTTGGCACAAGTTAAGACAATGCAGTTCTTGTGACTGAAGCGAATCAGGGCTAGTCCTGACATTCTCCCAGCAGACTGGAGGGACAGAAATTGCCACACTTACTCAGGCAAGCAAAGGTTCCCAGGCTCCCAGCACGAGATGGGCAGATACCACCATCCACGCACCACCAGGCTCAGGGGCTGGCACCTTCCCGGGGCATTAACCCAGAGGGAGAGGCAGCCACAGGGGCCTGGGGACAGGGACACCTCGGTCTCACCTCCTGCCACAAGTGGGATGGAGTCAGGCGCTGACCAGTGGGGACAACCCAGCTTTAAGAGCAGGGGAAACACTTTACTGCTCAGGTGGTTCCTTAATCGGGGCAGAGCTTCTCAAAAGTGCCCCCCAACAGTCCCAAGTGACAGCAGGACACCTCACTCTTGACCACAATCTGAGGGTGGTGTGGTGGGGCTGCATGGCTGGCACATCCCATCATCTGATGGCTCTCTGGCATGAAAGGAGATCTAGAGAATTATATTTTAAAATTTAGTTTGCCTTGTGTGTTTTTTCCCCTCGGTAACGGCAGAATCGGAGGGCTCTTCACTCCAGTCTTTCTATGCAGAGAATTAAAACATCACGCAGATCTTGAGTTTCAGACCTGGTTAAAAGTGCTTTTAATTCAATTTCCCTCAAAAGCTTTGGCTTTTAGTGCCTACTTAGCACTTGGAAATAAGTTCCTAAATATTCAGCACCCTTTCTCCTTTCCCTGAAAGAATTTTAAAATTCCCAGGAGCATCTCCAAACCACTCAGGAACCCTCCAGCTCCCAGCAAGGCTCTGTGCAAGAGCAGGGAATGCCAGCTCCTTGCAACCAGGAGGACGAGGACTTGTCTTTGCTGTTCTTCCATGACACCTCTCCCCAGGTGGGGCCAGGAGTCACGCCTCGGACACAACACCACGTTGGCCCACAGGAAAAGCTCACAAAAATTGGTATTTTGGGAGGGTTTGCTTGTTTTTAAAACAAGTAATCCTTGATAGTATGCAGCCTCCCATCATTTCCAGCGCCTGCACCCCATCACTGAGCACCCCGCTGTTTGTTGTCACCCTCGTGGCTCATTCCTGAGCCCCTCACTGTCCCCATCCTGCTCCTCCCCAAGCCACCACCACCCCCAGATTTCATTGTTCCTTTTCTCCTCATCACAACCCTCTGTTGTGGGACCTCCCACCCTTATCTTCCTCCTCTCCCCTTCCATGTGCGGGAGGATCTCTGCCCGCGCTGCCCAGGCCCACGGGACGAGGCCTCCTCACCCCAATGTCCGGCACCCCAAACGCTGCCTTGCCGTGCCCCACGCAGGAGCCCTGCTTTGTGTATCCCGGGGACAATGAACAATGAGGAATTAGGGGCCTGTGGCCAGTGCCAAGGCGACTTGCCGACCATCAGGCCCAAACAAGTCGCCATCGAGGCCGGGTGGGAGATTTTGCACAAGGTCCCAGAGATTTTGCACTGCTCCCTCCCAGTGGCGATGCCATCAGGGCAACCCCTGCCCCAAACAGGCTCCTCACCCTGGAGCGTGGAGGTGCAGGACACCCTTGCCAAAACAACTGTAAGATCTTATTTTACACAGACAAAACCCATGTTTTACTCCAACCTCATTCTCAGAAATCACTGAAGCATTTTAGCTGAAACTTTCCAAAGAAAGTCAGCCTGAGGCTGACACCCTGCAAAGGATATTTCAGCCAGAACAGTTTAAGTTTGGCAAAGCTGTAAGCCACTGAAGGTTTCATAATGGAAATTGTTGAGGCAATATTAACTATAGATGTCCCTCCCCACGCTGCCTACAATACTAATAAATTCCACTGAGGTTGGGAATTCTCCCCAGCTATTAACATTTTCACCAACAGTGTAGATTTTTATATCTGACAAAACACAATGAAATCCTTTGAAATAAACAACTACCTGAAGCAAACCCCAGCTCCGCTCTCCTACCTCAGCCAGGACTCTCTTATACATTTGAATTCTTTGTCTCCTCTGTGCCGTAGCTGTAGTACACTATAAATACCCAGCTTTGTCACATAAATGCAAAGTTTTATTGTGCAGTTAGCCTTGATAGAAAGCACTGCTGAAAGTTGTTTAGAAATTAAATATCTAAAACAAGCTATTTTAAAATACAGAGCCCTCACTATTTCATGTCTGAAATGAAGAAATTTCATCTTAGGGAGAGCAAGCTGTCTTTCACACCATATGGCTAATGGTAGTGCATAGCAATTAGCTGGGCTGATTAATGGGGAACAGACTCTAATTTTATGCTTATAATTGAGGCTGCATTTGCACCCCTGGTGCAAATTCAGCACATCCCAACTTCCACTTACAACAGGCAAGAAATCAAGAGAAACAGAATGGTGTGGAGAGAGAATTTTTTCCCCTTCTAGACCCCTAAAGAGCATCAGATTTGCAATTTAAAAGCGTGTTAGCAGCACAATAGATGACAGATTTGTGCAATAGGGTCAAGCGGCCTGGTAAACAAACAGCACCCTCTTACACACATATGGGCAGCAAAGGAAATGGCAAATATCTAATATGAGCTGTAAGAAATTTGAATATGTCTCCCCCACCCCGTCAGGAACACAACATTTGCCTACTACAGTCAGTTTGGGTTTTTTCTACCCCTCTACCTTACAGCCGTGAAACACAAAGCAAGGACTAGCAGTAAATAAATAGGAGGAGAAGAATAAAGCTCCTGAGCCAGTGAATTTTAGGAACAAAGAAAGTGCAAAGTGCTTTAATAAAGGGAATGACTGAGCATCTTTCCACGTTCCCAGAACAGAAATAATTTTGTCTCAGTCAAAGTATATTGAACGGCTGTAAAGCTGTGATGTGGGCATTTGGTCTTCTGGTTAAAACTCAGCCCACTATATAAAGTTTTCATTTACTTCTTACACTTTATGTTTCTGAAGTATCTGTAAGAAAATTAATTCATTAAAGTAGTTGATTCTGGCTCAGTGAGTTATTCCTACCAGCAAACCTTGCTGATTAAGGATCAGGAGGACACATTACCCAGGACTAATGGCAGATTCAGACCCTGACACTGCAGGCACTTGAACATGTGCTTAATTTTACTCATGTGCCCAGTCCCACTGTTTTACTGGTCTGTTACAGGAGAAAAGTAAAAGGCACTTGAGTCTTATCAGGTCAGGGGCCTCCTTTAATATTTCCATGAATTGTTCCTAGCTAGGTATCCAGTGTGAAAGTCATGCTAATTGGGCCAATGAATTTTAGGGCAATTACAAGTTGTCAGCATGACTGGGATTCCATTTGGAAAGGCAGAAGTGGCCTGGAGTCCTCAGCAAAGCAACAAGGCTCCAATGGCAGCAGAGGCTCAGGCACCTCTTGGAGACACCCAGCTGCTGATTGTTCTGGAGCTGCAATGAGTTGTCTTTGGTTTCCTGGAAGAAGCCAAACCCACTGAAGGAAGCAGCCTAGAAAAACATGACATGAAAACTAAAATCCCCCAAAATTCTGCTGCAAGGAAGAATTTGAGGGAGGGCTGTGCAGGGTTTCACCCAAGCTGGCAGAGCAAGAAGAGCAGCTCCTTCTCTGCCTTCATCGCAGGGTGCTAGCCCCCAGCAGGGTTTTATCAGGAGGAGCTGTCAGTGGAGAACAAAACAAGCAGATCCCAAGAATTTAAAAAAAAAAAAAAAAAATTAAAAAAAAAAAATCAACCAACAGAGAAGTTTCCATCTGAGTACTTTGTCAAAGACTCTCCCCTGCCAGGAAACCCTCATCCAAGTTTATTCTTTTAGAAGTGGGTACTAGTTTTTACCCTCAAGTTACTCCTTTTTAGTAAATGTGTTTTGTAAAAGCTACAACGCATGCAATGGCATTTTTACAGTCTTAAAACAACTGATTGTAACAATGAGCTTATGCAAGAACGCCTCGTCTTCCACCAGGGAATTATTTTCTGCCATCAAATAACATGTAACAAATTATTTTTTCAGACATGCAAAAAATACCCACAAACTTTAATGAGACTGAGAGGTCAAGCTCTCTGAGGTGGCAAAGGGGTCTGTGGTAAAAAGGAAGTAGAAGAGGCTTCACTTATTTCAACCAGCCAGAACAGAGAAGGAAGCAGCTGCAGAAGTTTGGGGGAGAAAATATTTGACTGAATTAAAGTCACCAGCCCCAGGCAGGGCAAGAGAGCACAGGGCAGAGCCCAATCTGCATGGGGAAGCTTAAAGAAAATCAAGAAGACAACATCTTTTGCATGGAGGGTCATCAGCTTCTCTGCTCCAGCCGAGCAGGGACCCCGTGTGAGCAGCAACCAGGACAAAAGAACCTCCTGACCTCACTCCTTAATGCACATCCAGAAAAAAAAAACCCAAAATACTATTTTTTCATTTTGCCAAGGAGTTTTTGTTGGGAATTGGGGGCAGAGACGTTTATTACTACAAGACTATAATAGACTGTTAATTTCAGTGAGGAGACCTTTTGTGGGCTACAGTGTCTAAATGAAAACCAGCAGCGTTCTGTTAAGAATAACTCTTTATAAATAATTGAAAACTAGTGTGATGACTGAGACCTTGCTGCTAATTACACACACCGAACTGTGTTATTTTGGGATTGTTTAATGCAAGAAAGATAAATTTAAGTCCGAAAATAGCTGTAGGTTCAACCTAGATTTTGGGAGACAGATCCATCTTCTCATCACTAATTAACTGGAAGAGGGGTATTTCTTACCTGCACATTATTTCATGCGTGAGCAGAACTCGGCACATTTCTGGGTTCTTGTCTTGGCCTTCATATACTATCGCCTAGAAATAAAACATGTTTTTTAGTTGTGCATAAAGTTGATTTTGGAGAAAATCAAAACATGTCACGGTAAGCAAAGGCTCAGCGAGTTGCAAACCATAGCTCAGACTAAAGAGACCTGGCATTTCCACCAAATCTGCTCCAAGACCTGCAGCTGGAAAACAACGCAAGCTGAGTACAGCTAAATTCCCTCCTCTCTGTTGCACATCTCTCCAGCGGTGTGTAGGATGGGTTTTTTTAGTAGTCAAGACAACCACAATTTTCTTTTCAATTCAGAATAAAATATAAACCTAATAGCATTAAAAGGAAGGGGGGGAAAAAAAAAGAAAGAAAAAAAAAGCCAGCAAGGCTTGGTATACTTTGGGTCCTATTCATTAAAAAAAAAAAAGACAGAAAAGAGAGAGCTCATGCATTTTTAATTACAAAAGCTGCACAGCCCAGGCGTTTTCCTGGTAGCTCCTGAGAAAGCGCCTGAGCCTGATTCTTCCCTTGAACCTCCTGATCCAGCGCTTTCCAGAGAGCACCTCCAGAGTTACAGGGATAAAAATAAGTGAGGAAAAGGCCCTACCAGAGCAGAGGAGACCAAAACAAACAGAGGATCAACCGGCTTGAGAAATTTGACTCTGAGACACCACAGGGAGAATCCTTTAAGCTAAAACTGTGGAAAGGCAGCGTGTTCACGTTTCAAGAGGAGCCTACGTTTGCTCCCACCAGCAGCACCAGCGGCGAGGGATCGGCGTTACACACGAACTGGGTTAGTGCTCACAGCCCCTGCGGGACAGGGTTTCCATCTCAGCCCAACAGAGCCGTGTTTTCCAGCCACCCCTGCTCCCAGGCACCAGCCCCCAGCAGCAAAACAAGAGTGAAGTTTCCTTTGCAACAGCATCTTTTGCTGGCATTAAAGGTTTCTAAACCTCTTAGGCGTGACACTCCAGAGCCGGGATCGGAACCCCAGCCTTGGAGGGATGACCACCCCTGCATCTAAGCAACCCTTGAGCTTGGTGGGACCTTTTTAGCCTCCAAAACACAGACTTTAAAAGCAGAAATTGGGGAAAAAAACTCAGCAGGTAAAATGACAATCGAGATGAGTCTCCCTAAAGGTTACCGATAAAATAGAGACTGAAATTTAAGAAGTGTGCTCAATGGATGAAAAACATTTTAAGGAATGAGATCAATTTGAAACGGAAGCATGGAAAATACCGACAAAAAATAAGTTTCCTTAATATAGAATGAACTGCTTTTCCAGTCCTTACGAATGTAACCCACCAAGGGTAAGAGGTGTTGTACCTCCAGAAGGGGCACAAACAAGACACACAATGCTGAAGAAGCATGAGCTGACTCTTACACAATTTAAATGGCAACATGCAATATTAATATTATGTACTATAAAATTACTTAATAATTCCATAAATAATATCAGGAATGGGCCTAGCATAACCTTTGCTAGTTTTAATTTTTTAACTTCACTTTTGCTATGCACCGTCCCCTAAAACCTGAAGGCCCCTGGGTTGGGGTTTTATAGCTGATAAAACAGAGGCTGCCACTAATTGCCACTAATGGGCGCAGAGTCTCACTGCCCTCTTTCTTCCCTCTCATTTCCACCAGTGAGGCACAACAGCTGCAAACCCAGCACTGGGATAAAGGGGATGCACAGAAAGTCCCTCCAGCACAGACACCAGCAACCCCCTGACCCCAGCTGGGACCCCCACCTTGAGCTACTTCCACATCAGTGCCCAAGAGAGATACAGATGGTTTGCAAGAAGCCTTGGAAAATTGAATTACATGTATTACAGCAGGAGGTGGGACAAATTCAGAAGAACCTCATCCCCAAAATTAAAAGGAAAGATGGGGAAAAGCTTCTTCCAGGCAAAGCCAGAAAACTGAAGTAACTGGCTGACACCTGGTGGGGTCAGTCAGCGGGGACATTGCAAAGACTCCAGAAAACCCCAGATCAGGTTCCACCTGGGAGTGGGACAGGCCAGGCAAGGAGGAAGCTCATGGCACTTTTTAGACTTCATCAACAGTTAAAAAATAATCTCCCTCTGAGAACGCAGAGCAGGAGGGGAAAGAACACATTTACCCCTGAGGCCTTTAGTGGGGACAAACACCTCCAGCCCCCTGTCACCTCCAGACAATCACAGCATGACATGAGAGGAGAGTGGGCTGCTGGACTCAGCTTGTTCTTCTTATGCTTTCAAATATTAAAATAAATTTACCCAGGATGGGTTAGCTTGTTGCCAGCGGAGCCAAGGAAGCGCTAGAAATGACAAACCAGAACACAAAATTTACTTTCTTTTTTCCCCCTGCCCTCTCTCTCCTCCTCTCCCCTTCCTGCTGCTGTGCTTACTTAACCTCCAGGTACCCGCTTAAATAACTCAACTAAATAGCAATAATGAACGGGCAGAGTCAACACTGTGGTACATAATCACCTTGTCTGTTGTGTTTAGCATCAGTGATCCCTTCTTTGCGTGCATGACATTCTTCTGCCTCTCTCCACGTTAAGGATTTGCTTCTCACTTTATTTGCATTCAATTATCGAAGTTGCACCCGTCTGCACTTTGTTTTCTCCGTGTTAAACGTTGCTCCTCTCACCTACCCTATTCCTGCAGGAATTTCTAGGAAATTCTGGGAAGCGGGAGGACGAGCTGGGTTCATTTCTGAGCAGCTCATCCCCATCTCCCCACTCGTGTGTCCCAATTTACTGGCGTGAAGCACCAACTGCATGTCCCCTATGAACGGCCGCCCGAGAGCCCTGCAGATACTCGACCGCCTCGCAAACCGCGCCACTCTGAAGCATTAATTCTACAATTAGTTTCAAAAAGGAAACAGGAACTGCTAAAGTTTCAGATCGTTAGAGCTGCCAGAAGTATTTTTACAGGAAGGGTCTACTACGTTACTGTTGTGAAAACGTTTAACTCTCCGATTTGAAAAGCTACTCTTTTTAACAAAAATATCTTGATTTTTTTTTTTAATAAAATATGGGGGTTTTAAGTTCAGTTTTTGGGAGAGGGTGATTGCGTCGGGGTTCCCTGTCGCACTAACGTCGTCGTGATTTTGTCAAATAGGGATCACATTAATGAGAGACAAAGTGAAAGTTACAGTGCATAAACTTAGACCACAGCAGAGCTAAAAATAAGCCTGCAGATACACATCAGAGTTGCACAACAAAACACCGGCAAAGGAAATGCAAAATTATAGACTTTGGGTTTTTTTCTTTTTGTTTACTTCATGTTGATTTAACTCGGTGGTGTTTCATAAGCGCTTGAATATAGCGTTTCTTCTCCTGAACAACTTAAACATTTCCCCACAAAACTCATCTTCCATTTTGCCAGCTGTTATTCACCCAAGTAACCTTCCTACAAGAAGTTCCAGTGAGTAATAAGCACTCATGCACAAACGGACTTCAAAATCAGGCCCCAAAAAAATTAGTGTCAAAAATATAAGGCTTCCTCACTTCCATTTAAATAAAGCTGCATAAAAAGTTAAATCAAATTCAATTCACTGCTTAACAGCAAATAAAAATTACCACATTGAGCACGTCACAGTCAAGTACGTCCAAAAAAATTCGCTTAAACTTTTCAGCGACAGTCTTCATTATGAAAATAAAATAATAAAAAAATAAAAAGGGAGGAGGGTAATATAAAAGTCAAGGCTACAGCTCTCATTTAATCTACTTTTTCCCCAGTAGACGCAGTAGGATAAAGCAATAAAAGAGTTGACAAACAAGCTGGAAAAATACAGAGACAGATTTTGTCCTTAACCATTCCTGCATAAATCCAGATTTATGCTGGTACTAGTGAGGGCAGAATCATCTCGTGGTGTCAGTTTGCCAGTCAAGCAATCCTGCTTTCAGAACTGGACGAAAAACAATCTTGAAGGAATGAGATCATGGTCATTATATTACTCAGTTATGTCATGGCCTTGATTTTAAAAGAGTAAGAGAAGGAGAGAAATCACCAACGTGCATCTAAATCCACTTGCTTTCAGATTCCATCTGCCTCACAAAACAAAGTATCTCGCTTACAGAAATAAAAGAGAAGGGAAAACTCATTAAAATTAGGGTCTTTTCCAAAACAGAACTGAAATGATTTGGAATGACGTTTACAGCCATACACACAGGGAGAAAATAAAATCCTGGCCCCACCGAATTCAATAGGCGCTTTGCAATTGACTTCAGATGGGCCAGAATTTTACCCAGAGAGGATTAGGCTTGTACCCACTATATATCTACAGAGAAAATACTGTGAATTACATTTATTTGGCTTTGAATCCTTAACCCTCAATTACCCGAGGTTTTACCCCTTCCCCAGGCAAAACCTCGACTCATCCCAGGGAGGTTTATCCCGGACAAGCAGCACGGCGCTGGTCCCGGGGCGAGGACAGGGAGTTCTTGCTCTGCCTCTCAATGCACAATTCAGAAGCATCTAATTATTTTATCCAGTCTCCCTCTGCCTTTGATTCACAGCCTGCTTATCGACGTATTCACACAAATTAAATAAATTTATCTCTCCTAATATGTTCATTTTTAATGGTTTTCAAACATTCACATGGAAACAGCTCTAGCGTAAATATCCCAGAACAAATGGCTGTATATTATACAGGAGGGAGCAGTTGGGCTGCCAGACTGGGAATGCACCAGGCCATCTGGCTCAGGCAGTCTCTCCAAAATCCTCAGCTTTGTTTTCACCCTCAGACTCCAAACAACACATTTTCCACTGTGATGAGTTTACATTTTCCCAAACACAGGTCCTGATCATGCATGCAAATTCCAAACTTCTCCATTCCTCTCTGTACAAGAAAATTAAAATCACCTGCGCTTCTGACATCTCACCAAAGGCACAAGAAAGCTGCTAAAATCTGGCGCAGTGTAAACTTTCCCTGTCACAGGGGTTAGGTTTTGTTTTATGTTTGTGTGAAATTTCTCCGAGTCTGCTGAGGCTCCTCTGAACTTATTGATAACATTTTTTTTTCCCATGCGCGTAGCTGCCAGAGAAGGGCCATGCCATGCACAGAATGGAGCTGATCAAATATCTGCAGACATCAGAGAATGACAGACAAGTCAACAGAAAAACCATTTGCATCCAGAGTTATAGCTCTGAAAAAAAACCAAAGCAAAATATAAACAGGGTTTAAGTCTGAAGGAAGGATTTTTGACTCATGAGAGCGCTCAGCAATAGACAATAGCCATCGAGCAAAACTTATGATTTTTAAGATGCCTCAGCCATATTAGCATCCGTTATATCTTATGGATGAGAATGGCTGAAGGAAAAATGGGTGGGGAACAAGTATTTCAGATTTATTTCCTCCATCTTTCCTAATAGTGAAATATCTCAACTTTATGAAAATACAGCCAAAGAAATAGAAGGCATCTCTTCTCCATAAACATATTTAAATCCTTTAACTTGGATTTAAAAACTCCAGTTTTATTAGAGCAGACATATTTCACATTTTGCAGGCAATTTCAAAATGCATCATTGTTAGAGGCAGATCTTCTGCAGGAGGAGCTGCTGCTTTACGGAAAGCAACAGCTATAAAGTTTGGGGGTCCTACAGGGTTTTGAGAGCATTAGGAATGTGATCCTGCCGTAAAATGAGGTGCCAATATAATATAAAAGAAAATTTAATTAAGCCAGTATTGACACCAAATGCTGTTACCCGAACTAGAAAGAACTTCCCTGCCACGGGAATGATTTGTGAGTAGTAGTTACAATTTTTAAGTGACGGGGACACATTTCGGAAACTTAGCAAGACCCCTGAAAGCCACGAACTTCCCATTTCACCCAGCACCACCAAAGGCCAAGCGCGATACCCCAAACACAGCTCAAAATGATGCACTCTGAGACCAATCCTGGCTAGGTTTCCCGTTTGGAAGTCCCCCAGCCCAGGTTCCCAAGGAGTGCGTGTGCAGCCCACGCTCCTGTTTGGGGCAGTGCGTGCACAGCTCATCCCTCAGCCCAGCTCTGCCCTGGGATGCAGCTCACAACACAACTCTTGGCTGCTGCAGTAGTGCTACTCTCCAGCCCCTCTTCCCATTCTGTTCCACAGCAAAAAAAAAAACACACACACACCAGGACATGGAGATCCCTCTGTTCCACCCAGGACAGGGCTCTTGCTATGAGTTTCTTAGCTGGGCACAGCCACACAAACAAACCCCTGACTTAGGCAGAGCAGGAACGCTCACATCTCCTCTTTAGTGCATACACAGCCCCCAGCACAGCCAAGCCCTGCCTACCTACTGGTATAACACAGGCTACTAATGGGACATTCACATTAAATCTCTGAGCAGCAATCCTGTGTACAGAAATCCAGGTTTAATTTGTAAAAGGGTTTTTATTTTATCTTACCTAACTTAATAATCCGCAACCGTACAAAACCTTGCAATTTGTAACTGGGAGACAAAGGGAATATATTTAAATCTGATGCGTCCATGTTAAAAAATAATAATGATAAAAAAATACTTAAAAAAAAAAAAAAGCCACAGATACTTTCCTGTATGATCTGGGGAACCTAACTCATTCAAGCTTTGCTTCTGTGGGATTTTTAATTTGCCACCAGAAACCTCAGAGTAGCTGTAATTTCAGTCTGGGAATTCACAATTATCGAGTGTGTGAATGTGCGTGTGTGAGGACTGAGCAGATACTTGCCAGCTGAAACGTGTACGCTTCTGCAACAGTTTCATTTAAAAGTAATCATTTCATTATCCAATTTGTTCTGAGCGTCATGCATTAAAATACTACACCTTCAAGTAGACTGACAATATATATTTAACTTTCATTAAAAATTAAAGAATTTTCAGACAGTCTTTGCAATATTTAATTACAGTTTGATGATTTGAAAGTTACTTGAGAATCTTCTATATAATTCACTGTCATAAAATATAAATGATATATTCAACATTTGGGTGAGCTTCTGTCATGTGTTGTACTTCACTTCCTAATAAGCATTCAGTAACCGGCGCGATCCCAACTCTGAAATAATTTCACTTTTGAAAAGAAAGAATTAAAAAAGGAGAAGAAGGAGAAATTAGCGTCTGGCCCCTGAAAAAAATTCAGAGCAGCACATGCCACAGTTTGGACATGACAATGCCCTATTTTTCACAAGCAATTATAGTCATGCCTAAAGAAACTACAGACATGAAATTAATATGTAAGTAAACATGTTTGCATCTAAAACATCCTTTCCCTCCCCGTTTTCTAACCTAAGCTCAGAGAGCTTTTGTTCTTAAATCCTCGCTTCTCAACCCCACTGCATTTTTCCCAAAATCTGTAATTTGTGCTAACTTTGTTTTTCTAAGACTTCCTGAAATCAGACAGATTTTTTTTTCTCCTCCTTCTTCATTGTGAAAGTGCTTTAAAGCTACACGGTAGGTTTTACAAATAAACTGT
Source organism: Vireo altiloquus (assembly GCA_013396875.1). Classification (NCBI taxonomy): domain Eukaryota; kingdom Metazoa; phylum Chordata; class Aves; order Passeriformes; family Vireonidae; genus Vireo; species Vireo altiloquus. The sequence goes on from VZRF01000927.1 coordinate 1,308,278, forward strand.
ATCTCGGGGTTTTTTTTCCCCTTTCTCTCCAAAGACCCTCTGATGACTTGATAATAATGAGAGACCAAGAGGTCAAACAGTGCCTTAGGATGAACTCTTCATATGCAAGATGCCTTTGTTAAGAAAATTATTTTGAATCCACTGCTCTCCATGAGTTCAGGGCTCTGTTTTCAACAGGATTATGAGCAGAGGCTTCTGCATTTCCGTAACGATAGGAAAGCTATTTAAAGATAATATTTATTGATAGACTCTCTCACACGATCTACACTGAAATACAAAAGCTCCAAAAGGACTAAAAAGAGTTCATATACCAGGAAGATTTTGTTACTTTTAACACAAACTAACCAATTTGTGCCTGAAAACCAGGGAATGACAGCAAACGCTTTCCAGGATTTTTTAATGAAGAAGGGTATGTTGCTGCTGTTTTAATTCCTACAGGGAATGGGTTCTGTTTGGAAGTGTACAGTATAACAGAGTTCAGATGCACAGTGGATTGTGTAGTAAAATTCACCCAAGTTCCTTTTTTCTTTTTCCTTTTTTTTTTTTTCTGTTGAAAGACAGTCTTCAATAGCAGGAAAAGATGTTTTGGGACCATCAAAGAGAGTTTTGTAAAACAAACTCAGCCCTTAGAGCTTTATGTTTTGCTGTAGAAAAGAAACCCAAATACAAGCCAAGAGTTTTGTCCCTGCAGACAACATACAGGGACTGACATTTCCTAGTGGTACAAAAAAAAAACCTTAATGTTTTTCTTAAATAAAATTTAAGAATTTTCTTTAACAAGTAAAACAGATTAGGAGGGGAAGAAACATATTCTAAGGATCAAAAGGCTCAAAAGCGATCTCAACTATTTAAAAGAAACATATTCTAAGAGAAAACTATTCTGACAAGAGCAGGAAAAAAAGCCAGAGTAACAATTTAAAAAAGGAAAAGAAAAAGAAAGAAAAGAAAAAAAAAAAGGTGAGAGAATCGATTTGCTCAGATAGTCCCTTTATAAAAATACTGGTTTAAAACAAAAACGTATTTTTTACAGGTAGGCATTCACGTTATTACTCTGTTTGGGAAGCTAAAGAACAGGCTTAAAATGAGGATTAATCCACTGACAAGCCCTGCTGCCCACCCCGAGTCCAACACCGAGCTCGCCGCTGCCCGCGCCGCGGTTCTGGGAGCTTTTCCGACATGCGAACGTGTCGCGATACAACAGCTCCTGCTTTGGCCAGCGGAGCCGGCGGCAGCGCCAGGAGAGGACAGACCGACAGAGCCCCGCGCCGGGCCAGCGCCTGGTGCTGGCGGCGCTCGGGGGCTGCCGGAGGCCGGAGGTTAATTCTTATTAATTAAGCGGCAAAACCATCCGCAGCCCTGATTGGGACGGCTGGAGGGTCGCCTCTATTTTTTCTCCCGCAGCCCGGCAGCAGGCAGGGTCCCGCGGGGACCCCGCTGGCCGCCCCGCAGCGCGGTCGGTGCCCGGAGCGGGAGGCGGTGGCCCCGTCCCGTCCCTGCCGGGCAGAGCGGCCCCGCCGCGGGGGCGGGATTCGCCTCTCGGGGCCGCCCCGACGGCTGCCACCCCCCTGCTCGGCGGCCGCCCCGCAGCACCCACCTGCTTGGTCATGGAGTCGATGAGTCGCACGTAGAAATCCTGCTCCGTCCTGATCCCTGAAACAAGGCAGAGGCGTGAGGAGCGGGGCCGGCCGGCGGCANGCTCCCAGCCCTTACCATTGCTGTAGAGCAGCTGCAGGCGGTAGTGGATCCCGTTGTTGGTCTTTTCGCTGTTGGCTTCCTGAAGTCAAAGAGCACACGGGAGGCCGAAGGGAAAAGGAAAACAGTATCAGTGAAGCTTCTCCATCACTCGCACGCTGGGTGTCCCCGGGGTCGGATGGGGCAGCTCTCAGCCCTCGCCCCTGCCCCGGGCATAGCGAGAGATCAGGGGACATCCCCTCCCCGCCTGCCCTCCGGGACAGGGGAAGACTGAGGCGCTCGGGAGGCTGCCGTGGCTCCCGGGACGAGCCGGTGTCGCGGCCCCGGGGGAGCGGAGCGGGGAGGGCCCCGGAGAGGCGGCCGAGCCCCCACGGGGCGCCAGGGTACTCACCTTCTCCTTCTCCACGAAGCCCACGAAGGCGGTGCGCTCGATCTCCACGGGCTGCCCCTGCCGGTCGTACAGAGCCAGGACGAAGTGGAAAAAGTTGGACTTCCTCAGGTTGGAAGGCGGCTGCTTCTCGAAGTGAGCCCGGGCCAGACCCACTCCGCTGGGACCAGAGACACGCGGGTTAGCGGCAGCTCCGGCGACGCGGCCTCACGTCCCCCCCCAGCCGCCTCTCGGGCCCGCTCCTTCCCCCGCCGGGACCCGGCTGGGCCCCTCCGGGACAGAGCATCCCTCCCTCCCCCGAGTCGCCTCGGGGCTTTTTCCTCCGGGCACGGAGAAAGGCTCAAGCTCCGAACCCCGCTTAGCCCCGACCTCATCCCGTCCTGCGGCGAGCCCGAAGCCCCCAGCAGCCCCCCCAGCCCGGTACCGGTACCCACCAGCCCTCCCCGGGGGCCGTGCCCGCTCGCAGCCGGCCCTGCATGGCGGGGGAGCCGCGCTCAGTGCCGCCGGCGCTTTGCCCCGCGGAGCAGCATCGCTCCTGCCACTTCTCAAACTCGGCTCGGAGCTGTCACCCCAGCGCCCATGTGCCTTATCTTGCAGCCTCAGTCCTGCTAGCCTTTCCTCCCGCGCCGGAGCGGTGGGTAAACACCGAGCACAGGAGACAACTTCAAATATTTCAGGGTTGTCCCTGCAGAAACTTTCCCTTCCTTAGAGGGCTCCAAAGGGAGGGGTGCGGGGCGAAGTGGGAGACACCGGGAGATGTCAACATTAAACTGATGCCGGATGATGCCGGCTCCAGGGCTCAAGCTGCGAATCCAGCATCAGGGTTTGATTCGTGTTTGGGTTTTTTTTTCGCGGGGAAGAGGATGGGAAGAAGGAGAAATAAGAGAGAAAACGAGGCTGGGCGCAGCTTCGCCAAATCCATCTTATATTTGGAGGGATTTCTTTTAAAAAATCTAAGATAAGTGGCAGTGGTTTTACAAAGGGACTTCAAATTAAATTTCTCCTGGAGCACGCTTTGCAAACTCCCTGCTTATCGGAGGAGAAGAAGGGGAGCTGCTGATTCTGACGAGAATAGGAAAGCGCAGTAGAGAAATATATTTTGGATACATCCGTGTACAACCCGCTGCTTTTCGGAGGAGGGAAGTGTCATTTGAAGATCTTAAGATTAAATCAGGAGCAAACATAGTTTTGAAAACTCCTTCCTCCGAGCAAACACAAGGAGCCAGAGAGATGAAACCTACCTATCCGTACCTAGCGAAAACTCGCCACTTCCTTTATTGTTGTTATCATTATTTAATAAAAAGTCATTCCTACGGGACAATAGGGATAAATATTTAACTGGCGACATCTACGCGAAACTCACTGCTGGTAGCAGAGCTCCAGAGCCGGGTTTTTGTTGGCGCGGGGGGAAAGGCGCTGCGGGCGGGGAGCGCCCCGGGGCGCGGAGCGGGGCGCGGGCGCGGAGCGGGCGCGGAGCCTGCCTACCTCTGAGCGGCCGTGCTGGCGTCCAGGACGCCGGCTCCCTGCATCCACGTCCGCACCGCGTTCATCCCCGCGCCGAGGGGCTCTTCCTTCATGCTGCTCCCACTCCGCTGGATGCTTTCCTGAATCCCAAACATGAATCAGAAACAACAGCGCAAATCTTCCTTCTTTATTCAAAATTTTAAAAAGTGATAAAATCGCCAGGCGGACTGTTATATGTGGGGTTTTTTTCTTTCTTTCTCTCTCTTTTTTTTTCTCTCTCTGCAGCTGATCGCTGGAATCAAAGCAAGTCGGAGAAAGCAAACACAGGCACGCACATTAAAAAAAAAAAAAAAAAAAATCCAGAGGCAATCAGAGCCCGGTTTTGTTGCTGCTGTTTGCTGCGTGTGCAGTTTGTTTGGGTGCTTGGAGGGGCTGGCGGGGTGCTGGGGGCTGGTTGCAGCGCTCGCAAGCCGGAGGAGTACTTGAAGTCCCTTTTGTATGAAGACACCCCTCGGATGGCAGCAGGCAAGAAAAAAAAAATCTCAGATGGCAGTTTAAGAAACAATAGGACGAACGGGAGCTGCGGCAGGCTCTGCTACATCAAGTGTCATTTTCCAGTGACAAGAGAGGCAAGTCCCCCCCCCTTCTCCCCTCTCTCTTTTCTTTCTTTCTTTTCTCCCTCTTTCTTCTCTCCTCTCCCAGCCGAAGCGCTCTCCGCTCCTCTCCTCTCTCCTCC
>VZRF01000927.1:1322892-1375574 GCA_013396875.1 Vireo altiloquus
TTTTTTATTTTTATTACTATTATTATTATCCAGCTGTTCTTTACCCTGTACAACTCCCGGCACTGTTTGAAGTGTCCGAGCCGCTGCCGGAGCTCTCGGTGCCGGTCCCGCACTGCCCCGCCGTGGCAGCCGCCGGCACCAGCTCCCACCTCCTCCTCCTCCTCCTCCCGGCTCCAGCCTCTTCCTCCTGCTCTCCTCTGTCACCGCAGAGAAGATCCAGCCCTCTGGAAAGCGACCCCGGGCTCCCAGGTCACCCCCAAAGCCCCACAAGGGGGCGTGACTTCATCCAGATGTTGGTGCAAACATCTTCAGGAGCGGCGTTTGGGAGCTGCATCCCCAGAGGTGATGCCCGGAGAGAAGTCTGATGTCACAGATCAGTCTCTTGCACAGAGAGGAGCAAGAACCCAGCGCAGGCAGCACTGCTCACTCCCCCCAAACACAGAGGGACACAGAGCACACCTGGCTCCAAACCTGTTGGAACTAAGGAAAGTCAGAAAGCTTGGCCTGATCTTTTGGGGATGAGATTCACCCCCAAAGCCCCACAAGAAGGCTTGGCCTGGGAACTGAGCCTGTGGGACCATATCCCCCCACTTCTGGGTGAGCAAAAAGCACCAAAGGAATGAAAAGCTGGTTGTTTAGTGTGCCACAGAAAATGGGTTTGTAGTTTTAGGGTTTGCCTCATGTATTATTATGGGGCCAACATGGAGAATTCAGGGTGTTGGCTTCTTCTTCTCCTTCTTCCTTTCTTCTCTGACCTCAGTTCCTATCATGTAGTGATTGGTAGAAAGACTCTAGTTTAGAAGAGACATGCTAACAATATTGATAGATATTGGATTTAGAAACAAAATAATATATGTAGAACTTTCCTATTTGATGATAAAAACTATATAATCTCTGTACACCAAGTCTCTGCGGCCACTGTGCACCTGGAAGCAGCAGAGAGGCTGTTCCTGAACCTTTGATAAGATATAATAAACAACCTGAAGAAGCAAAGTCTTCCTGTTGTTTTTCCCTGACATGAGAGATTGAGAAGAAGAAGCTTCCCGGGCACGGAACAGCTTCGTGGGGTCCACAGGGGCCACACAAACCCAGAGGGGACAACTCCAGACCCATCAGTGCACAGACAGACCCAGCTGATAAAACCCCAGGGGAGTAAGACTTGTGTTTTCTCTTGAGGGAAGGCTGTAAGGCTGGGGAGAAGAGGCTCCTGTTTTTGGTGAAAATGCCTCTGATAGCATCAGTGAAACCTCCCTGCCCCATGTGACAGCTGGACACAGGGACAGGCACAGCCCAGAGACCTCAACTGCACTCAACAAGGAGCTGACACACTCACTTAAAATCAATATTTAAGCACATTAAATCATTATAAAGAATTCTAGTAACACTCCACCATTGCATTTGAGGTTCTCCTCCATGGATTGTTTCCTTCCACCTGTGCCAGTGGAAATCATTAACAGCCTTTGACCAGATCAGCTGTACCCCAAACTCGACCACATCCATGCAAAGATTTTTATCTCAAAAACAAGATGTATTTTAGCAGGTTACAATTTTTCATTTTTCTTTACTTATCAACATGCACTTTCTAACACAGAGGGCCTTTGAGAAATTAATTTCCATCTGAAAACCAACAAGAGCTGAAACAGTTTACAAAGGAACCCATCTTTCAAGGACATTTCCTTTTAAATTGCACAATGTGGCTCTTAGCAAGGAAAATAAATAAAACTTAATCCCTCTGCATTCCAGCTGGCATTTTTTCCCCAAGCTAGAAGTGAACAATCAATTTAAAGAAAACTCAGACTATGGTCAATTAAGAAACAGTATATCATTTCACTTATAAATACCAGATACCTATTCAATTGATTATTTTGATCTAATTAAGTCAGTTTTACATTTTAAAATTCCTAGGAACAGAGTATTTATCCACATCGCAGTCCTGGGCTTTTCACATCTGTTGCTGCAAAATTCTGCAGCTTGTCTGGTCCTTGGCTGTGCTATTAGCTGAGAGTGTTTCAGCTACCAGATTTATTTAAGAATGTGGATTTTAAGCCTCCAGGAAATGGCAACTACTGGGGAAATTTGCGTCTAATTACTTGTAACACAAAGAAATCTTTTTCTCTCTTTTTTCTTTTTTTTTTTTTAATTTGTGTTGGTTACGTATTTAAGTTATTTTACTACTACGACTTCTCTCTTTAGGTCACTTTAGGTTTGTGTGTGTCAGGATGTTCTCTGAGCATTGTTTAATGAGCTGCCAGCATCCAGTCCCTGCTTCTCCCCTTCCCAACCTCCCTTTTCCTGCAATGAGTCTGTCATCTTCACCCTTCTCTGCCAGGGAAAAGGAGAAGACAGAATCCTCTGGAAAGTGACCTCTGGGCTTCTGGGGAAGAAGAGGACTCACCAAGCCTAGCAGGCAAGCTTTTTCTCTAAAAGTGTTTGTTTTCAAGAGAATAACCAATGCCTTAGAGCCACAGAATGCATTTGCTCTGTGGTTTATCAGCTGGATCAAAACTTCCTTTATGGAAAGGGATGGAATTTCCCTGGCCAGGCTCTCCACGCCGGCACTCAGCTTTCCCAGGCACAGCTGAACTGCACCAAGGAGAGAAGCTGCCACACCTCTAGCCTGGGCCTCCAGCAAGATCCAGTAAGTAAAATAGCCATAATTAAAAGAAATAGGCATGGCCAAAAAGAAAATTGGTATCTTTGGAGTGTGGGGCTGTGACCTTCAATGTGGCTGCACACGCATATCACAAAAATGGGGATCAGCAATCCTGACGCACTCAGCATTGTAACACTAAGAAAAATGGAGTTTGAGGCTGCCTTTACTGACAACTTTATGCCAGAAAAGCCAAAGAGATTAGTGGGGAAATGTATTTGTCAATCTTTCCCACAAATGTTTTTTGTGGGGCAACATCACAGGCGAGACTCAAAATGAGCAATCCACACACAACAGCTCTGGGCACTGCAGAGACCAAAAAGCTGAAAAATTAAAGGTCTCTTCATGCAAATTTAACATGCAGGAGGAAAAAAAGCCAGCACCAATCCCTGGTCACCTCCACAGCCCTCCTGGGAGCAGCACAAACCTGCAGAGGGCTGTGGATTGTTCCTTCTTGAGACCTCCCAATCCAGCACTCTGCACCATCCCACTGGCTGCAAACCAGGGAGGTCTCCTGCCCTGACCCAAACAACTTCCAGTGACATCAGATCCACTCCCAATCGCTTCATTTCATTCTGAATGCTCCCCAACAACAGAAAATGCTTCAAACAGCCAGTTCTCCCCAAAAGTTGGGGCAGGGGGGGCTTACACATGGATATCATTATTGTGTTTTGAACCAGCTGAATTCAAACTCCTTGCCTGTCCCTGCCAGTTAGGAAAAACGTACAAGTTTGTTCTCAAACGTTCAGACAGTGTAAGCTCAATTATTTTTGTCTATATTAGAAAATGATTAAGGCAACTCAGAAATTTAATTTAATCAGGAAATAGGGGACTCCAAATGAAAAGATTTTCCCATGCTGGAAAACCTTGTGCATTTCAAGAACTCTCAGCCTTGGCATAAAATGAAGTGTTTCACTAGGAACAAGGAAGGAAATAGATTCCTCTGCTGCAAATCTGCCAAAAACCAAAGGAGCTGAGAGCAAAGCAGCTCAAAGAGAGGCTTTCAAATCAAACCCCTCACCACAGACTTGTTTCTCTCCTCATGGAGTCATCCCACCTTGTGTAAATCCATTTATTTCCCTGAGCCCAGAGCTGGGACACCCGATAGGACTGACTAGACACACACCACCACACCACGTGATCAGCGCTCCTATTTCCAACAAAAAACCAACCAGCCATAAAATTCCCAACTGTTCCCATTATATCACCTAGCTGGAAGCATCTTTTTGAGCCCAAATGTTCATCAATCACACCACCATCATGAGTCCACATGAAAACCATTTCAAGCCTCAGCCTACAGTTACACCCTGATCATAAACACTCCAAAAGCATTTTTTTCCCATTTACTCATGCACAGCTGCAGAGAAAATCGACTCAAAGCAGTGTCCAAGAGGGAGTTCTGCACCAGACAGAGCACAGAGGTCAGGAGTGTTCGCCCAGATGCTCTGCAGAGCACTGAGACAGACGGTTCATTTCATTCCTAACCTCCCTGCTTCTCCAGAGCAGCCTTCCCTCTTTTTCTCCTGTTCAAGTTTATTTCTTCTACAAGATCTAAGCTGGCCCCAGTTTTGGCAGTTCTCACTTCATCCCTGAACTTCCTGACCTGCAAGATATGGCCTGCTTGGCTTATCAGTATTTATTTCCCACCCACCCCCATTCTTTGTGGGCATATTTTTAAGTTCCTCCTAGAGCTAGCTGTCCCACGTTTTCAGAAAATGGCATCCTGCCAGCTTTTCTGAGTTGCCAAAACCCAAAAATGAAGCAAAAATGAACACACTCACCACATCCCTCAAGTTTTCCAGTCCAGATTTTACCAACCAGTTCGCTGTGCCTCATCCAGCCCTGGGCACTGGACACTCTCCACCTCACTTTACCCTTACAACTCTTTATAAAGGTGCTGGCACCTCATGGAGGTAACTTCCATCTTTCCAACATTCCTATGAACTCTGCAAGCCTCTCTCTGCTCCCCTTCCTCTCCCTCTTTAAAGTACCATTTTCTTCAGTAGGAAGTGCATCAGAGCCGTTTTCACTCCTCTTTGCAGGGTACAGGACTCCCCGAGCCTCCACGTCTCAGAGCACCTTTCTCCAGCACAGAACAGTCACTTTTGGGGCACTCCAGTGGGAATACTGCAGCATCCTTTTTCCTAAAAGACCACATACCTTCCTGGTCTGTCAGGCTCCCAGCCACGTTTCCATCCTGTCATCCTGGCAGCTGTTAGCTGAAGCTGCTGCTGGCCCCTTGATTCCCAATGAGCAGTTCCAGGTGCACTCACCCACATTGCTGTAAATCCATAGTCCTTTCCTGCAGCTTTGGCATTGCCAATCAGCTATGAATAATTTAGTTATATAAAAGGTCCATGGCCAAGAGATCAGCCAGGCTGAGACACAGCTCCTTTGTGAAAGCAAACCTTGGGGGTTGTGTTACTTTTTCACCACCTCCGCCTGCATTTATGAAAATGATGTGAGAGTGTGGGACAGGAGCAGCCCCTGTGATTCCTTCCTGCCCTACAGCCCTCAGGTGATCCCACAGGTGAGCTCCTCTCCCTCCCTTCCCTGGGCCACCTGAGATACCTGTGTGGCCAACAGAGCCCTCCAGCCTCCCTGCCCAGGGCTGACCAAGCCTGGCTCTTCCCACCTCTTCCCAGTCACTTGGGGTAACACTTGCCCCCAACCTTGGAGGTGATTCCATCCCACGGTTCCCATCACCCATTTCACAAGTTTATGGGATTATTTTTCCACATCCAGGGACAGCAAGCAGAGTTTGGAGAGTATCCCTTCAAACACAGATTCTGTGAATTGAGGCAAAGCCTTTTCCCACCATACTAAGGAGTATTCTTTAACACTCCTGCCCAGAAAATCCTCATCCACAGACTTTTTAAGTGTAGCAAGAATGGAAACAGCCTAAATTATGTAGATTGAAAGCTTGGGCATGGACAAAACATCCTTTTGAGAAAGATTCAATTCCACAGAAATGCGGACATGCAAGAGCAGGACCCAGACCATGGATGCACAGGAGAGAAGAGTTAAAGAAAAATATTCTCAACTTCCCCCCCTCCACCCAAACAAGCTGTTAATTAACCAAGCTGTTAATAAAAGTTTTGGGATGATCAGTGAAAGCACATGATAAATCAAAATTTCTGATTAATAGACAAGAAAACAAAACTGAGATACAGAATCAGAGGATGGTATAATTGCTGTTCCCATCCTGTCAGGAGGAAGGAAATAGATTTGGGGTTTGTTTGGGCCTCAGTAGCAGCAGGCACAGCCTCCAGGAGCAAATGTGTCTTTGCGTTCTGCATTGGCTAAGATCTGGTGGCAAGAACAGGGGAGGGCAGGAGGTGCCACTGGGACGCACAGCACTGAAATGGAAATGGGGGAGAACACAGGCACAGGGAGTTTCACTCATCTCCAGGGAGAACAGAGGGCTATTACTATGGAAGAGCCTCTCAACACGTACTTAACTCATGGAATTTCAGTGCAAGAATCACATAACCAGGTGTAAAAATCTTCAAATGTAATTTATTAAGACATTCAGCTATGTCTGTCAGTCTACATCCAAATTTACTACTAAAAATAAAATAGTATCACATTTCACATTAGGAATACCGACTTTGAAAAACACTTGAGTCAAGCCTATCGTATAAATAAGTGACTAATTTCTCTTCATATCAAAATTCACATAAAAAAATTGCCTGCCCCCTACTCCCACCTATTTCCCCACCCCAGTCCCTTTTTCTACTTGAAGCCATGATGAATGTAAAAATTTAAGTATGGACATGTCCTTGTCAAAGAAAAAAAGGTGCAAACCTATTAACAGCTTTTAAAAGTGGCATTTGCGGAGTCTGATCATACACAATAATGTACTCATTCCCAAAGTGCAAATATCGCCAGAGTTTAATACTGTTTTAATTCAGCTGCAAGGGTTAAACATTACACAGCACAGTCCTGCAAGGCCTCTATCCGTGCCCTAAAACTCATCCCACTTTCCTCCAACAGAGGTCAAAGTGTTCATGAGAGCTTTAGTTCACTTCATGCAGCCCACACTGTGCCCATTATTAGCAAAAGTTTCATATACATCAAAATATTGACGACTCCGTCATAAAAGTCAAGAGTCACTATAGATTACATGAATTCAAATGCAACTGCTCCAAGAACACCCAAAGCATACACACGACATATTAAGAGTGCTTCCATCTCCTGGTACAATCACTGCTGTTACATCTTTGATTTTTGCTTACGTGCCAATATAAAAATGTCAGCAACCAAAGCTGTCTGTCTGTCAGAGACTGGCAGCTCGCGGCCTGTAACGCCCCTCAGGGCCCCGGGACATGGCTCTATGCAACTCCTCTCCCTGACCCAAACCAAGCCAGCCTCCTGTCCCTCTGGCCACAACCTCTCACAGACCTCTCACCTCTCACCTACGTCTTGGGGACACTCTTTCACTGCTATTTATTCCCAGACATCCTTCCTATGCCCACAGTTCAGAGAGCTTCTGGAGTCATTTCTACTACATCTCACTGGAGTTACCACTACCAAGCAGCCCATAATCATCAGCATGGGAGATTACATTTTGACCAGCATTAATAGCTACACTTCTTTCACAGCTGTGGAAGGATTGGTTTTCTTCTGAGTCGAACGTGGGTCTCTGAAATGTGTTTGTTCCCGCGTCATCCTCTGTAGGCTCAGAGCTGGACACAAACCCTCAGATCCCGAGCAGGGCACCCCTCTGGGGCTGCCATGAGTTCTGCAGCACAGGCTGCTCCCTGGCTGGCCTCACAGGGGCCTGTGTCACTGCCCAAGCTCTGAGACTCCCCTGGGCGGGCAGAGGCCTCGGGGCTGTCGTGTCCATCGTGGCCCCTGCTCGGGCTGTCCTTCACACTTGGCCTGGGGGCACACTCAGCACCGGGCTCAGCTGCGTCTCCAGGCCTGGTGTTCTGCTCTGCGCTGGGATTTGGCTGCTGCACTGGCTCTGGTCCCAGTCCCGGGAGCTGTGAAGGGCTCTTCAGTTGGCAGTGGCACAGAGGGCAGGTTTCTTGCACGTACAGCCATTTCTTAAGACAACCCGCATGAAAAAAATGGCTACATGGTGTGATTACAGCAGTTTTCATATCCTGAAAGACACACACACAAAAAAAAAGAAAAGGAAAGATATTATTATTTGTAATCCCATTCCTCTCCTCTCACCTCATACATCTAATAGGTTCACCGGGCATGGAAGAGAGAGAAGCAGCCCACAGGCAAGGAAGAGAATGTTCTTCCTTCACACCCACAATGTTTCATATGAGGAGCACCTGAGGGAGCTGGGGAAGGAGCTCAGCCTGGAGAAAAGGAGGCTCAGGGGGGACCTTGTGGCTCTGCACAACTCCCTGACAGGAGGGGACAGCCAGGGACAGCTGAGCCTCTTCTCCCAGGGAACAAGCAACAGGACAAGAGGAAATGGCCTCAAGCTGTGGCAGAGGATGTTTGTCTTAGGCATCAGTAAGAATTTCTTCACAGAAAAGGCTGTCAGGCATTGGAAGGAGATGGTGGAGTCACCATCCCTGGAGGTGTCCAAGGAAGGCCTGGATGTGGCATTCAGTGCCATGGGGATCAGTCATAGGTTGGACTTGATCTTGGAGGTCTTTTCCAACCTTAATGATTCTCTGATACACATACAATTCAAATACAGGCCAGGCCTTGCTTTCTTTATTACAGGCATTAAAAAGAAGACAATCCCCCTTTGTTTCCAAGATATTATTAAACAAGACCTTTTGCAGGATGAGAATCACAGGATTGGTTGGCTCAAGAAACAACCGTGGAAATCAAAACAGCATAATGACAGATACAACAAGTAACACCACCAGAAATGAAGTGACACCATGAACTCTGCCATATAATACTAGTCTGGTGTTTTGAACACTGTCATTCAATCTGGCAGTTTTACTCTTTAAAGAATTTTTATCAAGTCTGGAGCCAATCCAGTCCCACTCTTAACTGCACACTACTAATCTTACGGTGATTCCTTCACTGTCACACATAACTACAGTTTCTATTCAAGAGTAAGCGACTTTGGAGCTAGAAGTGTGATAAAGATACTGTTTTCAGAATTAATGTCTAACGTACTTACATCTGCTGGCTTACGTTAGCAAGACCCTTAACCTTTTGATAATTAGGTTTCTGCTACAAAACTGACACTGCACATGAAGTAGCAGTGTCTGTAGAGACTGAGCTGCTTCTACAGAATAATAACAAATCAGCTACTGAGAACACGTTGTCTTTCACAAACAAAATCCTCCAGTAATGAAGACAGGGCACATTTGCTGCTACTCCTGAGACCAGCTCAACCCAAACATGAGAGGTGTCAAAGCAGCTTAAGGACAGAGTTTGTTGTGTAACTGGAGAAAAAAAAAAAAAAAAGGCAGTTCAAGCACATCCAAGCCCTTCATTCCTAAGAACTATCTTGGTGACAGCACTCCAAATCAATTTGCACAAAGCAGAAAACTGGGTAATTCCAGTAACGTAGTGAGCACAGTATTATTCCTTACACATAATTCAAGTCACTTATTTTACTATCTGAAGACTGAACTTAGTCTGGGGGTATTTCAACCCAAACCAATCCTTTGACAGTCCCATTCCTACCTGGTAGCAGATGGCACAGATGTCATTGTGCTGCTCCAGCTGCTCCTTCGTGGCCACGGGCAGAGATTTTATCTTATTCACAGCATCTCTGCGAAGGAGGAAACTCTTCCAGCCCAGCTGGGCCCGCAGCCACACATTGTAGTAGGAGTGGATGAAGATGATGACGGAGCCCATGACAGTCCACTCCCCAAAGATGGTTTCTGAGACACCATAGGCCACCACGCACAGAGCCACCAGGAACTCCAGCAGCCTGTACGTGCCGTTCACATAATAGATCACATCGTCCATGTTCTCCACGGGCTCTTTCCTGAACTCCTCCACCATGAACAGAACGTAAATGAAGAGTGTCCCAAGCACCTGTAACACAGTGAGAGACCATGAGCTCAGCTTCCAGTTCTGAACTGGAGCTTGAATCACTCAGTGCTGGCCATCGAGCTCTGCCCAACATGGCTCCCAAGTGGGACAGAGGGCAAGCCCCAAAGTAGGAAACTGTTGCTGAACTTCAAGACAAACAAAAGTTGCTCTTTCTTGCAAAGCATTTAAGCTTGTTCCCAAGTACTTCCCCTCCTGCACCTTCCTGAGTCCAGAACGCAGCTGAGTTGATTAAACAAGAGTGCTGAGCATTATAAGGGGTAATTTTTAAAATTTAATAATAAAAAGACCAAGTAATAACAAATTCTTATAGTATAAAACATTTCCTCTGTTTACACTACTGTGCTTTGAACATCATATTGCTTTCAAAGAGTTATAGCCAAGTAATGGCACATAAATGAGTACTCTGGGAAAAAAACCTTTTTACCATAATAGTTACACCCACAAAAGCCTTTTGGCTTTGTAATTTGAAATAGACTTCCATTCACCTCTGTTCTCAGCCCACCCAGGAGCTCCTTAGCCTCAGGTACACGACAAAGAAAGAGGTTTTTTATCACTCCTTGTAATTCTGCCCTTCTCTCATCCCTGTTCTTTTCTCACCATGTATTTTCCCCCTCAGAGTAACAGGATCACAGTTAATGCAGGGCTTCACAGGGCTGATGTCCTTACCTGAAGAGAGGTTAGAATACTGCTGGAGATAATGATCAACAGCCAGAAATCCATGTGGAAAAACTGACAAATCATGTAGGCCATGTACGCGGGGAACACGAGCAGGAACAGACAGAGGCTGACTGCTCGGAAGTGCTTCCACAGACTCCTGCAAAACAACACAATAGGTTTTTATTTTTCAAGTCAGATTTGAGTGTCAGAATAAGAATAGGATGACTGCTGGATGTAGGCACGTTAGATGTTTGCTCAAGGCTTTAGCTTGTTAAAAGGAGTTTCTGTTTTACTTGGGCACATTGTCATTCCCAGCTTGCACACATGCCTACAACTGTGGAAAGTTCCCTCTCATCTGACCTTTGCTGTTTTCAATAGAAAGACAAAAATTATGGGCAAAATAATTACTTGAGATACTGAATGTTACAGATAAAGTTCATGAAAATAAATTATTCAACGTGTAACTGTTTGGACACTTTTCTAACCAAAGAGAGGCCTCCAAATTAAATAATTCTTGCAACTCTTCTTCATCTTCAGCTAATATACGTGGGGCAAAGCTACTTCCTTTCATCACCAGATTTAACCCTGCTACCTTTAGAAGAATATTCCCCAATTCAGAGATCACAAAAGAAGAAATGCAGCAAGACTTGAACATTTATCTCTGCCAGTCCTTACTTCTGCTCCCATCATCTACTTCTTCCTAATCTCCTCCCCAACCTAAACACACCATCAATCTTTTAACAGCTACTCATTTGTGGAGGCTTTCAGAATATCTCCAGTAATTTACTATTTACTATACTACCTCTACTTGTTCCTCAGGTTGTATTTTAACCTCACTTAGCACTGGAGATGAGGTACAGATAAAGTTAAAAATATTTGGGGGCACAGGACAGCAGCACAACCTGATTTATGCAGTACAGTCTGAAAAAACATCAGAATGACTCAGGTGTGCAATTCTGTGTTTGTGGGTGAGGGAGGAAGGGAGAGCTGAAGTGGAATTTATCCTGTTCCTCGCTGATTTGGAAGTGCCTGGGAGATTTGGCAGAAGAGTTAAAACTCACTATCACCACAGTCTGCTTGTTTAAGCTGGGCAGATGCTCCTATCCTGGCTCTGCTCCCTTTCCCTCTGTTTCCATCCTGGAAGTTAACTTGCTGCAGGCAGAACACACTGGCCACAAGTAGCCTCTAAGCTAAACAAACTCTACACATAAATAAACCTTCTCTGTTCATTTCTTCACTCACAGGTTACAGAAAGGGAAAAGACAAACACAACCGACAAAGATAAAAACAGATTAATATGAGAACACCACACACCACCAATACAGCTCTTCAAAACACAAATGAAACTGAACAATGACACACAATCCCAACATGTGGGACACTAAGGCAAACCTTCCACCTCTTATTTTGTGCAAGTAAACCATACCATTTTCAGATCACAGCCTCACCAAAAAAAAAATAGGTTTTACAATATCTAACACAAGGTCACTCCTAGAAACCTCCCACCCTCAACAGCCGTGTGAGATCACTGCTTAAGAGGGAAATCCACCCAACTGCAGAGGAGGTTATGAAAAACCATTCCTCAAATCCACACAATGGAGTGTGGGTGGGGAGAGCACAGTCCTGGATTTGCTTAACTGGAACCACAAAACTAGAGAACTTAAGACTAGAAAAGAAATCTGCATACAGAAAAAAAACAAGGCAACTTTACAAGCTACTAAAAGCCATCAATTACGAGTTTATCACCTCCTAAAAGAGCATTGAGTAACCTTCAGTTTAGGAAACCAGTCTCTTACTTGTCCCTTGAGGCTCCCAGTGCCAAGACAATGGGATCAGCGATTTCCAGCATGGACTGAAGGATGGATGCCACCACAATGAAAAGAATAATACTGAGCAGGAACGCCCGATGCACAACTTGGAGCTCAATCAAACCTGTCTGCACAGCCAGGATCAGGAGCGTGACTCCTTCAGTCATCCCCCTGCAGATCAACACAGTCAAAAAAACAACCACATCTCTGAGTCAATGCTGGTTCAGAAGTACATCTAGAAACACCAGGAAATTAGCTGTCTGCTTCTGTCACAACCTTTCATATGTCACTGGTTTTAGGTTTCACTGTCGTCTCTGTAAGGCTTTAATCAGGGAGGGATGTTTTCAGAAAAGCTGAAGTGCTGGGCTTAGGAAGCAGCAGATTTTGCTCCTGACAAGCAGCATTTGGGTTACACCCAGCTCACACACCACCCAGTACAAAGCATTTTAAGGACCCAGATTAGGCCAATTACCAATTTTGCCATTTTTCAGTTTATTCCCCCTGTACCTAAACCAAATAAAACTGTCCATTTCTTTCTGTTTTGGAACCTCAGAGTGACTTTTGTCCCTCTGAGGATCACCATTCAGAGCACAACTATTTGATTCAGTGAAGTACATGCTTCACCAAAAGATGTTTTTACATAGACTACTCTTAGGCAGCCCCAATGCATACCCTTTTTGCTTCCACATTTTGGAATCCAAAATGTAAAAAATTCTTTTGCAAACTCTCTATAGAGCTATGGGCTGGAGTAACAGGAAAGGCAGTGTCAGGATCCCAATTTCATGTTAGACAAGTTGGGAAAAGCCTGAGAAAAGGCATTTTGGCTATTTCCCATAACAATTTACAAACAATCCATACAATGCTGTGTTTTAAACCTCACAGATCAGTAATGTTTCACACATGATTAGAGGGGAGATGAGGAAACGAAAATATGAAGTGTTTATATTATGCAAGCATGTGAATATTTTTCTGTGACTCAAGAAAATAAAAGCAAATGTAAATCCCAAGTAATAGCCCTGAACTTGTGCAGAAATTAACCATCCCCCAAGGAGTCTGTGACAAGTATTATCACCTCAAATCTTCTCAATGCATACACAGACTGGCATACAAAAAGCTTGTCAAGAGGTCAAAAGTCAAAAAACTGCAATGCCACCCCTATATTTTTATATAAATCCTCTTTTTATCTGCTTCTTTTCAGACTCTAGGTGCAACGAGGAACTTACCTGTTCATAGCAGGATCGTTCATGAATGCCCGGTAACCCTGCAAGTAAAACTTGCAGAGAGTCAGAACTCCCAAAGCAACAAAAGAGACTGTGAAGACCAAGCCCAGCAGTGAGTACGGAGTGCTACAGCATTCGGCAATACTGGCAGGAGAGAGAGGAAAAGAAACAAAAAAGACAAGGTTGATCAGTTAAAAGCAATGTGACAGGCTCTCCCCTTGTCCTGTTAACTGAGCAAGTTGGTTTTAAACCAAAATTGGACTGGTTTAACAAAAATATTAAAAGCTCCACACCGCCATTAAGTCCTCCAATAAAAGGAAAAGATGAGATGGATTTTGTTACTTCTTTTTCAGAGGAAAGTTCATGGAGGTCCCCCTGAGAGCCAGGGCTGTGCTGTGACATCCCTGCAGTCCCCTCGGCGCTGGGCCACGTGGTGGCACTGTCCTGCTGCCGCTGGGGCTTGGAGCCACAGGCCAGCCCAGAGCCTCTGCGCACTGAAGTCACTCGCTGGCATTTCACCCAGCACCTCAAACATCCAGTTAAAGGAGATGCACTCACTAAGGCATGTTCCCCTCATAACCATAATAATGCACACCAACACCAAACCAGTAAATCCTGTTGGGAGAATGAGGTGTTTTGTCAGCATCCCCACCAGGGTCAGGGGGGCATCACCTGCCTCTGGAACAGCTGCACCTGAAGCAGCAGCATAAGACAGCACAGAAGGATCCCCTTCAGGAGGTTTCTTCTTCTCTTTTGCTACAGCAGTGAAGTCCCAGAGATTGAGACTCCAGACTTCATTTGACAGCTGCATCACCCACTTTGGGGCTGCTCTTCTACTGGCCCTGGTACTGTGATATTTGGAGAAGCTCAAGCCCCAGAATGTGCTTCAGGTTCTGAAACACAGCACTGCCAATGCCAAGTAAAGAACCAGCTGTCAGCCAGGATTACACATCTGGAAATACTCATATGCATAACCCAAGGTAATACACTGACACGTTCATTAAAAAAAAATCTTCATTTATTCCTCAAGACAGTAGTCCTGAGACAGAAACTGCCATGGTCAAAACCACGTCCTGCTAATTAACTGAGTGATGAGTGAAGCAGTCCAGTGCTCTGACAAAAGTTTTGAGGAAGCACATGCTTCAAAAATAAACAAAGCTCATCCAAGAGACATTTACTTTGTCTCTTAGTGGCTACTTAAACCTGAAATATCCTTTGAAAGCAATTCACAGCAGAAAATGTTGATGTGTTTACAAACACTATTTACAGTACTTCTGGTAAGCCTTCAAACTCTGCCTGTTTACCAAACCAGGCGGGGCTGAAAAAGCTTTTAGATGTTCCCGGTGATCAAGATAGTAAGAAACACAGTATTTAAAGCAGTTAAATTTTATGTAGGATATTTGAGGAACTCTAAGTTTTCCTTCAAAAAAAATTATCAGAAATCAAGAATCCTGGTTTTTCTGCTTTTTTGTCAGAGTAATGTTAGGACTCTTCTTAAACTTGAACTACTGTGCAGGAGTCCCAGGAGAGCTTATGAGCTCAAGTGATGCCTGGGGAGCTTTATGATGTTTATGTGTCAAGCTCAAGTTTATAAATTGTCCTAAAGAGCTGAACTCTTCATGACTTCTCAAAAATCAGAGCAGTTACAAACCCATAGAACAGATTTTGAGAGGAACAACAAAAACAACAAAAGGTACAGAATAGTTTTAAACAGCAAATATCAAACAAGAGCTTCCCAGTCTGGGAAGAACAGGTTACTCTCAGTTTTAAAGAAAACTTGATTTCCCTGTCTCCCCTCCCCAATACATGAACTGAGGCACTGAATGAAACTATATTGATTTGAGCAATCAAAATGGGTTTTTCATTCTAGAGATGAGGCTGAGCTGTGAAAACTCCTTGCCTCAGGATCTTCCAAATGACAGAAGTGTTCATGGGTTCGAGGGCAGAAAGCACAAACTGATGGGAGAGTTTTTTGAGGGTTACTAAAATACTTACTAGCCACAAAGTTTGATGCAGGATTGGATCAGCCCTAGGAAGCATCCTGTTTGTCATATAACAGGAGGGTGTCCTTCCAGGAACCCATCTGCAGCCACTGCTGGGAACTGGATCCCAGAGTCCATCAGGATTTGTTGTAACCCAGCACAGCCACTCCAACCTTCTCATGGAAGTCAGACACAGCTGTTGTGCACACCCCAACTGCTCCCACCTGAATTCCAGCCTCACTGTTTTAAGCAATCGTTCGTTAAAGGGTACAGATGCAGAATTCACTCAGTTTCATAGAAGAGCACATCTTTTCTTCCACTTTGTTGAACAGCCAGCATTATGCTATTACCTGACCTGACAAGGTAATTCAGCTCTCTCCTAGGGGTCAGAGGCTGTTAGTGGTACTATTAGAGTTTGTGTTTTTAGGATGAATCACTGTTTTGTCCCTGTTGCCACAAAGAGAAGTATAGCAATGTGGTGTAGGAATAAACTCAACTTCAAGGAAAAGGATTGCTTTTCTCACCTCTTCTAAGTGCAGTACTCTACTGTAACAAAACTAGAATTGCAGAAGAAATGAACAGGAGGAAAAATTTCAGACTCCAGTGGTTTAGTTAACAACAGGTAACATAGTCAGTGCTTCTGCACAATGCAGGGTGACACCATAAGCAATTTTAATACTATATGCAGTAAAAATCATTCCATTTCTCCTTAATGGTAATTAATTTTGACATCTTACACGATGGCACCACAGACTGATACATACAGCAAGGCAAGAAAAAGTCCAGCAACTGGAAAGTCTGATTGGAAAATAGTGATGAAGAAGTTACTAATTAAACAGCAGAACTAATAATCCCTAAAGACTCTGTCCTGTGCTCGCTGGCTGTGTTCAGACAACCATTACCTCTCTTTTCCCCACCCCACTATGGCACTGTACCTAATCTGCCTAACCCAGCTTTTGCAGCACCTCCATGCACCTGCATTCCTGCTCCCTTCTTATATACAAACAGCTGAAAAAGGCTCGTAGGTTCCAGCCAGGAGAAACCCTCAAATGCTGCCTTTCAGTAACACCACTCAGACCTCTATCCTCTATCTTACAACATTTAAGCTTTATAAAACTTCATGGTCTACAAAACTTCATATGTTTTTAGAAAGCTTTTACAAATCTGGTATCTTTCTGATCTTTACAACCCCACCACATTAACCACTGAGCTCAAAAGTTTCTTTTGGAGTTTGGTGCTTTGGATGAGCTCAAGAATGTGTCCCACACTAAATGGATGAAGCAAGGCTCAGAAAGCAACATGATCATGAATAAGATATCAGTTGGACTAAACTTCAGCTGAAATATCTCAGACAAACCCAATTTATACACTGAAAACAACTTCTGGACCAAAGCTCTAATTATGGCTACTCCTTCCTCAGAGGAATGTTTTGCTTTCTTTGGGAGCTCTCCCACAGTTCTATTAATGTTAATGTCTCCTCTGAATGGGATCCATGCCTTTGTAGGACAAGCTTAACAGGGCTTATATGCATGGTCACTGCAATGAGGACAAATATTTGTTGGGTATCCAAGTGCAATGCAGCCAATGTACACATCTCATCTCTAAAAGAACACAGATACTCATTTCAGAATGACTTCAAAGAGAAAACCAACTATTTGCAGGCTCCTGAATTACCTGGTCAAGAAGAGGAAGAGGAGCCGCTCTCGGGAGGCAGGCTGGTCCCGTGTACTGAAATAGGAATAGATCTGAAGAGCAAATAAGACGAGCCAAAACACCATGAAAAGCACTGGGACCACCAGCTGGTTCCACAGAGACATTCCCAGTGCCAGGAGCCCGTACACCTCCACCACCTGGGAAGAAACAAAAAGGCAATTTGTTATTGAGTCACACCACCTGGGGTTTGATAACAAAAGAAAAGTCAACGACACAGTCACAAGGAAGGCAAGGATAATCCACATGGCATCACCCATCTCAAAGGACAGAGGTAGATCAAACTGCTTTGAAAAAGGCAGAGCTCAGGCTCAGCAGTGACAGATTTCCAGTCTGTCTGGCAGGAGGGAGAAATACTTGACTGTGCAGCAACAAACTCTCAGACCAGCTCAGTGTCCCTTCCTACAAACACCTGGCTTGCAGCTGCTCCCTGCAGCCCACTCACAGCCAGAGGGGTGAGGACACGTGGCTCTGGATCATGCCTCCCTTGCTCAGTTTAAAGCACACCAATGTCATTTTCTCTGCAGCTACTGCCGAGTCACTGCACACAACAGACACTGAAATGAGTCACCATTAAAAAAAAAAATAGTAAATCTACTTTGCTGACCTGTTTTTAAGGAAAAACTTAATACCTCACACATTTTATGCTTAAGTATCTCAAAAGGATCACATACCTATTCTACCAAGTGTTTTGAAATTCACGCTTAAGACTTATATAGGAAGACTCTGAAGCTCAAAGTACTTCCTTTGTATTGCAAAGACTAAGTTACAACAATTTCCAAGAAGCTGGAACTTAATATAGCTGGACTTAGGTCAAAAGGAAACCACTCATAACTACTAATTCCTCATCATCTGCTTCCCACAACGACATAGAAGCCATCATGGCGAGGAAATTTTAACAAATGCTAAAAAAGCTGACAAGCATGAGGGATATGACACTCACGGGACCTGCTGCAGTACTGGGCTGATGGACAAGCAATATGCTGCTGGCAGGGACACAGTGCCAAGCTCCTGCTTCACTCACAGACTTGTCAAGGAAGTGCACCTGCCCCCAGGAGACTCCCCTGGCCTGGGACCAAGGCAAGCAATCCTGTGCAGCTCCTGGCAGAGTGCTGCACCACCTCAGGAAAGGGTCATGCTATGCTCATAATGTAGATTCATAACCGTGAGGCATTTCTGGCATCTTATGCTGCAAACAGGCAGCCAAGGCTCTGGGCCTGCTTTTAAATTATACCACTGGGCACAGTGTAACATACACATAAACACAAAAAGCTGCCCTGGTCCACCTGTTAGGGCTCTCAGGAAACACTCCTGCTGTTTAACATCCCAATATTCACTAGGTTTTGACACTGATACCAAACCCACCATCAAATCCAGCCTAAAAAAGCAGTGAACTCCCAAACACCAGGACAACACTGAAAACCAACAACTGCTCAGAGTTATAGCAATGGAAAGAGAAGCAGGAAAATATTCCAGTTGGAAAGGCAGTATCCTCCTCTGGAATACACATCTAGGCTTGATTTGTAGCAGCGTTGCAACCATTTACAAGAACACACCATGAGTCAATGTTTTTTCTCCTGTTTCAGGAATACAAAGAGCAGCAAATTCTTAAAATACAAAAATCCTGGGTTTTGGCAGTACAAGGTGAAAACCACTCACAACTATTCATTGCAACTCTACTACATGCATTTAGAAAAGCAGCATACAACATCCTTATAAAGCCAGTGCCACATTACAAATTTTCTGCCATTTTTTTCTGTATTCCCAAGAGAAAAATCTTTATGCCCTCTGCATAAAAAGCCAGGAGAAAGAGTATGATCAGTGTCCAAAGGCCAGGAATACTTCCTCATGATTACTGTAATACAACCTGGCATAGAAAGATTTGAAATACTGGGATGGAGCAGGGGGGAGACAAGCAATTCCAGAGATGAGGAGGAGAGTGGGGTAACAGCAATTTTTAGAACTCAATTCTGACAAACAAACAAAAAATCAGCAAGAAACAACTATTTTCCCCCCTCAATCTGGAATGTATTTGCAATTAAAACACTGACGTTGAAGTGTTTTACATGTAAGTGTCTAATAAAATGTAGATACCGGTCTCCAATCCACATCTAATCTGAAATTTACTTCAGAGAGCCAAACTGTGCATCCCTTCATGCACATGGAAAATGGAAGTGCTACTCCCAACCTTTTGCAAGGCTTTTGAGCTGTACAGACATGCAACTGTTTTACTCCAAATGTTACCACTCATGCACAGTAAGTATGATATTTCTATTCTCACTGAAAAACAGGATATTGAAGCTTTGCCAGTTAGCTCCCAAGTTAGTTTTTAACTGGCAAATCTACAAGCCAGGCAAGGTTTTAATTGGATATTAGGAAAAATTTCTTCACTGAGAGGGTGGTCAGGCATTGGAAGAGGCTGCCCAGGGCAGTGGTGGAGTCACCATCCCTGGAGGGATTTAAAAGATATACAGATATGGCACTAAGGGACATATTTAAGTGGTTGGACTTGATGATCTCAGAGTTCTTTTCCAACCTACACAAATCTATGGCTCCATGGACGAGGTCAGATCATGCTAGGTGCTGTACAAACACAGAAGGATAATCCTGCTCTAAAGATCAGCTACATACAAAATAAATAACCAGACACCAATGATCAACATGACAGGTTGAGACCTTGGCACAGGAGACACCTCCTGCTGCCAAGTTTTTGTTTGTATATGACAGATATGACAGCAAACAAGAGTTTTAAGGAATGTTTTCAAAGAGCTTAACAAGTCAGTTTTCAGACTGCTTCTGGACTGAAGAGCAGAAGGCAAAAAAACCCAGTGGCTTGGTTTGAAAAAAATTCAGCCAGTGGCAAGAGCTGGAACAGTGGTTCAGTCAAAAGCCAAGCAAGAACCAATCTTTTTATATTGAAATATAGAAGGATACATGTACATATCTATTTTATATAAAAAACCAGGAGATGTGATGTTTCTGTACCAGTGAGAAAGCATCTTTTCAACTAAACATATATCAGATGTCAAAGCATTAAAAAAATGGACACTTTTAATCAGTCTTCTTGTTCAAGGTCTCAGTAATGTTGCTGCTCTAAAGAAAATACCACAGACTTTTCAAATCACTGTGCACGTTACAAATCACTCAGTCAGTGATTAATAGAGTCAAAATCAGCTTCGCTATCACTCCCAGTTTAACATTTCTATAATTACAAACACTTTTCATAGAGAAAAGGTTTCTTGAAATGAACAGCTACTACAATGAATGCTCAGGGATTACCTTCCTCACTTAAGAAGGCTGCAAATAAATTCCATTCTGACACAATCTTGTCTTTTAGCCTGGATTTGGGGAGGAATGAGCCAAGTCCAAGCTAAGTAGCCACACTCAGCTGGTCAGCAGCATAATTCAGGCTTATGTCTTAACTGCTCACTCATCCAAAGCTACCATAAATTAAAGAAAGAAGATGCTGTGGATAGGAGCTCATTTGGTTGGCTAAGAAAGGATGAGTTACCACACAAACACAGGTACACAGAAGACAGTTAAAGTGGTTTTTTACTTCTTTCCTGCATAAAAGGCTCAGAAAACAGAACTGTCACATCCACCATGCTACCTGGACAAGCTCTCTGTACGCAGATTTCGCCAAGTTATAGGGCACCAGAAGATTCGATGCCAAGAAGTAGAGAACTTCCAAGCCGGTGAAAATCATGGCGAATTTGTTGATGATGACGATGGTCTCGAGCGGGACGAGGCAGAGCCGTGCCAGCAGAGGGAGCATGTGCGCGGAGAAGAGCCAGATCTGCTTGGTCTTCATGACGCAGGAGCAGAGCGTGCACACCACCAGCTGCCCTGGAAACGCGACACAGCAGTTCAGAATCAAGCTGATTATCCCCTTCAGAAAAAAGCGTATTTTAATACGTTATCTTTCCAGAACACCGTTATCAACATCCAGCATATTATGACGGTTCTAACTAGGACATCTCTGTTACGAAACCAGGCTCCTCTCCGTGTCTTTTGCTGGGTCACTAAAGTTACCCTTTCCAAAGTGCACACAGCGAATGCTTTCACTTCCCAGATTAGTGAGCTGTAAACCCAAAACACATGCAGAATCAGATTAATAAAGCCCCAGGAATAAATCATACAGAGGATAACCCAACAAGCCAGCCTTCTTTTTCCTCATCACCCCCAGCTCAGCTGAAATCCCGTCAGTATCTGTACACACAGCAGCTTTCCTGAAGCCCAGCTACAGTATTTCATTCTGACCTACAGAAAAAAGCAATAAGAGGTCCCAAAAGGCTTTTAAAGCAACAATATTTACACTGTCAAGAGGAATTACTGGCCAAGAACAGCAACAGAAGAACAGCCAGGTCAGCAGCTGAGACTTCAATAATTTCATAACGCCCTGAGGCAGTTGCTCAGAATGATCACTGAAGCTTGCAAGTGACAGATAATTAACAACTAAATTCTCATTAATAGCTGGTGAGGACACAAGCATGAGCACATCTCCCCCACACACCCACAGATTTGGAGGGTGGTATTTCTAAAGCACTAAGACCACTCCAGTATAATTGCTCCAATCGGAGACACTGAAGTTGTACCCTTGATCCCAGAAGAAACTGAATGGGGCAAAATGCACATTGCCTGGATAAGAACAATCTTCACTCCTCATTTTGCAGTACAGAAGACATTTATGGCATATTATTTGAAAACAGACCTTTGTTCACCATCTATGTTAATTTATATCCAAAAGCCACGATACGTGGTACTAAATTCAAGTGTTAATGCCCTGTTTTGGAACCACCTACGTAATGTTTGCATTTCATAACTCTACCAAAACCAGGATCTGGCCTTAGGAAAACAGAGGAACCAGAGCAAGGCCAGTAACACCTCTAGGTCAGCACGAACTCCATGTGCTCACCTAAGCTCACTGACCTTGTAAGCCCTTCTGGATGGGCTGGGGAGGGAAGCTGCAAGAGCAGCAATAGCAGTACCACGGTTTTGCTTTCATTCTGCCAAGCTCCCCTACCTAGGGAAGGACTTCTGCTTCCAAAATAACTGCAACTGAGCTGAAAGCAATCTCTAATCTCTACCAAAGCATATAAAGTTCTCCCTCCTTCACACTGTCCTCTTTCAAGTTAAATTCCTACTGTCAATTTGATAGATGTATTTCTGAATTAGCAGATGTCTCTGCAGAACGAGCACCCTTGCTCTCAGCAAGACACTATCAGCATACTGCGTCTTCTGAGCCTCAGAGAAAGTTACTCTACTCATCTCTTTAGACGTTCAGCAGACTCCAGTTCTGAAGCATTCTCCCTCTGCTTTGTTGTTCTCTGCCCACACACATGTTGCTACAACCCTATTTAAGACACCACCAGCACACTGCTGTGCTGTCATATTCAGGAGCCTGGCAGGCAGCTTGTGAGGATTTCTGCGACTCATGGTAACTAAGGCAACTCAGCTTCACACACAAAGGGACACAAACACCAGCATCCAATGTGTTCTTCAGCATTTAATAAGAGTGTCGTCATCTGAAATCAAATACTGCGACAGCATCGCATTAAACAATCCAGTGCTCTTTGGGATGACTCTGGAGCTCTCCAATCACAAATCAGGGCCTCTGAGTTCAGTCTCAGTAAACAGCAGAACCTGCTTTCCTCCAACAGCCACATGTGGAGTATGCTGCTCATCCCTGCTCAACTTGGTCCTCCCACCCTTTTAATTTAAACAGTGATCAAAAGTTACTTGTCATAGGAAAAGAATTGTACACACCATCAAAGGAAATACATGGAGCACTTTCTCTGAAAGCTCCAATCTCCTCCCTGATGTGTGCACCTTGTCATTTCTTAACCCCTGCAGGAAAGGCATGAATGTCTCCAATGGAGCTTTAAGTGATGGTGCTTCCCATTTTAAGCTGGGGTAGGAGCACCTTAGTTCAGGACAGCCAATCTCTCTGCAGTAAATCACACTTTATCTCAGGTGGGGCTGTACAGCCTCAATCATCAACATCACACAGCAGGATCAAACAGAGAAAGCAGCCTCATATCAAATCACAGATTTTAACACTCTAGCTATCTGCTAAGACTATCAAATCCAGGTGAATGTTTGCACCCTGTAAACTGAAATGCTGTGGCCTGAAAACTGACAGACACAGCTAATGAACCCAAGAGCTGGAACACCCCTGGAAGACTCCAACCAGGTTCCTCTGCTAGGGAATGAGGCAATAAAGAAGAAATCCACTGTGTGAACTTCCTGCCCATTCTTTTCCCGTCCCCAAACGTCCACAAATACATTAAACATTGCTGACAGGTAGAGCCTCTCCGCTCATAAGCTAATGGAAAATGTTCAACAAGAAAGCTGACATGGCACAGCCACTGAACAAGCCACCTGGAGCAGAGAAGCATCTTTATTTCATTCAAAATTTTAGAAAGCTGATGTTAACAAACTCCCTGGCTACTACATCAGTGACTCAGAAACAAGGTATCCTGAAGTTAATCCAGAACTGTGATACAGATTCTGTGCCATAAGAATAAGCAAGTCTTCATGGTAGCATCACTTGCAAAACCAAGCAGCAGTTTTGGGAAGTTCACAGCTGACATGCTCCCAAAGTGGCTCACTCATCCAAGGGGCCCTCTCCAAAGACATTGATTTCTTCCATCCAGCACTTAGGAAGATATTATTATCCCCAGACAACAATCATGAGACTGAGTTAGATGCAGGGGAAGAAATGACTGTGAGATCCCATTCAGAAAGTATTCATGAATAAAAGCATTAACAAAGGTTACATTTGTGAACCAACTGATACTGTATATCATTCCCTTAATTCTGAGCAGAACTTAAGGAATCAGAGCTGTACCAGTAGCACAAGTATTCCATCCCCTTATGCACCTGCTTTGGTGCCTTTGCCAGCAGTGCTGCAGCACAACACCCTGTCAGAATGTGTGAGAAAAAGATGGAGCAAAGCACCTGTACATTCATTTTGCTGTGAAGATGACACCACTCAGTGCTGTGCATTCCTGAGACTCCACTGAATAAACGCCCTTGTATACAACAAATCTGAGAAAACATTTCAGATTTGTACAAAACACTGTCAAGCTTCACAGACCACTTTCACAAGTCTTCCCCAAAGATGACTGCTTGTCATCAAGACCAAAATTACACTTTCAAGTTGGCTTTAAGAGAATAAAGAAAATTAGGAATAGGGATATTAAGTATGTTAACACATACACTATTGCTAGTACAGTCACAAGCACCTACTTCTGAAACACAATTACAGTAAGGGGACACTTCAGTCTGATTCCCGCTACAACCCAAAACTGTACTGGATAAAATCATTATCTTTTTCTCACTTGTTTTTAATCCCTATTAAAACAAGGATGCAGAATGCTGGGTTTGACTCTCGGTTTAGTCTTTAAGTGTTACCAAATGACACAATGTCTCCTGATCTGTTCCTGTCCAGGCCTGCCTGCTGCTTTGTGAAGCTCAGGGATTCTGCTTTACCATGGAACCCTGCACTGCACCTGGGAGAGATTCACAGGACTAATTACAAACATTTTCTCATAAAAAACACGCGAAAAGCTTTAGTTGTAATTTGGTGCCATTTGAGAAGACAGAAAAATATATCTAGACATTCAGAAGAGAGAAGAAATGATAACTAAATATTTCCTTGAAAACTACCAATGTTACTTCTATTAAAATATTAAAATCAAAGACAAATGCCACATTTGAAATAAAGGATGCAGGCAAACAGGAGATGTGTAAATTCTGTTCAACCTAACATACTGTAAACTAGTAAACCCATGTTTTTATCTGCCAGTAGCAGCCACAAGTAAACAGAAAGCAGCTGAGTTTTGCCAACAGTACATGGCTGACTAAATCTGTCAATAATCTGATGAAAACCATATATCTTAGTGAAAGGAATTAGGGAAGATTTTTCTTCCAAGCTTGTCTCAGGCTTCATTTTGAAAACACACATGGGAGGGGTGTGTGTGTGTATGTGTATTCCAGTATCCTCTCAGGAGAACATATGGTTTGGTGTAGCAACCTTAACACTGAATTTATTCTCTGCCAGTCAAAGTTCAAAGGGTAAGGAAACACTCTGGGAAGTCCAATCCTTTGTGATTTATTTGGGATTTTTATGTAGGGAAGTAATCTCTGCTATTAATCAAACAATTTAAATGTGTTTCACTTGTTATTCCTTAACTCTTTAATTAGAAATATCCTCAGGACTCTGTAAAAAAACCAGTAGCCTGTAGTCCGGTGCACACACCCACCAATGTATTTCACCAGATTTTATAAGAGAATTACAGTGTTCAGCTATAAAGCCAATAAAGAATTAATGTGTACAACACCTGAATTGACAAAAACACTATAAATGCACGTTACTATTCAAAGTTCTACGGTACTTTCCACATAAAGGTTATTATAGACACTCCAGTTGTTCTGAATCAGACTGCAAGTCTGAGAATAACAAAGGCAGAGAGTAACAAACAGACCTGGAAAATATTTCAGAGCTGCAAGTATGGGGTATTGGTAAATCAGTGGCACAGAAAAAGCCAGGCAGGATGCAGCTATCCTCTCATGCCTCTTGCATATTAATAAGAATCACAACAAATTAAAGTAATAAAAGAGATTTGAAACCAAGAGGTAAAACATGCACAGGTTTCAGTGAAGAGAATTAGAATCTCTCTTCTCAATTATTTAAAGCACTTACCTACTAAAGCAGTCATGAAACGGTTCATAGAGAGAGGCTCCAAGTACATTGGTCCTTCATAGCCTGATTCCAATTCACTCCTCACATAATCCCTAAAAAACACAAACCCACAAACTATTATGATCCGTCTGATTCAGACAAGAAGCAATTTATTCATTCCACATATATGTAACTTCAGTGTATGTCACAGCCAATTAACTAAATTGCAAAAAGCAATATTAACACTACTGTTTCAGCAGCCGTGCTGATGGAAGGCTCTAACTGAGGCATGACTTAAGCGAGAGCAGAATTATCTGTAATTAGACTCACTGGCAGAGCTGTAAAAACCCTTTGGGACATCTAAGCTGTTCTTCAGAGCGTGGCCTCAAACTGCTTATTGACAAAGCCTCTTAAGTACCATTCCATCTTTAACTATCCTTATTAAGTGTTTTTTTTCCTAACAATAATTTCTTTTCCCACCAGCAATGTGTGATAAAAAAAATTGAGAGCTTAACAGAGAGATCTTCCAATTTAATGCTTATTGTATTTTGCACTTAAGAAGTTCTTTGCATTCAGTTAAAAAATAGGTATGAAGGAAAAGCAATACTCATGGACTAATCAGGAACAGTGTTGTTACATCACCCTTTTGTCCAGCACAATTTAAAAGTTTAGCTCTATCCTACCAGATACCTACAAACTGATAAAACGCTATTGACAGACACAGTAAGAGAGCCTGGAAATCTGCAATTCCCCTCAGAAAGGGTGGGCTGGGAGGGAGGGCTCTGGCAACCAAAGTGAAAGGTAAGAACCCAAGGACCCTGGGCAGTTTTGTGCTGTTGATGGCCATCCATCGGCTCTGTCCTGGAGTAGGTTAACACATCAACAGAACTCAAGAATGAACCTCACACTAGGAGCAGCCATTTCACACTTTCAGAAGCTGATCCTGGAACAGCACAGCAGGAATTCTGCAGTGGCTCCTTAATCCCCTGCAATCAACAGCAGGCAATACTCCTGACCTTCCACATCCAGATCCCAGACCTGTGTTTCTGCTGTGCCCTGTGACCCTTCCTGCTCCACTGCAGGGCAGCTGCAGCTCCGCCCTCCTTAGGACACCACCAGCTCTGGCTTAAGCAGCACAAAACCCCCAAACCCCCTGTGCTTGTTTCTGGCTGATCCTGTCCAGCCATTCACATCTACCTGCATCACATCCCGGGAACTCCAGAAAGACACACTTGATGTGACCCCGCATGGAGCTCGCAGAGTCTGTTTGCTCCAGGGGCAATTCAGTTATTCCATGGTTATTTTTATCAGTGAGGCAAGCCACACTTGCTGGGAAGAGATGCAGACAAAGCACAGCAAAACAGGACTGGAAACCACAGCCAGGACAAGAACTGCTCTTTTTATTTCAGTGCAGAAATAGATGCAACTCAGTGTTATTGAGACCATTCACTTCTTCCCAGAAATGTGGAAATATACCCTGCTCCTAGCATTACCTTGCTACCCCAAGCAAAGGTATTCACATTCTCATTTGCAAAAAATCTCTGGAATTCAAGACATAAATCTGAAAGTACTAAAACAAACACCTCAAAGCCTGTTCTTCATAGCTGACAACGCTGCCTACTCAGAGTAGCTTTTTAAGTGTCATAGTATATGTGAGGTATGTTGAAATGGGTTCTTTAGACTGCAACCTACAATTAAACACATTAGGACTGAAAAGGCACCTAAAACAACAATTCTAGACAGAAATCTTCCCCTTGTTCTCCAGGTATAGCTAAGCAAAAGTGCTTTTTATCCACCTTCCAAAATCCATAAGGTTGTAATCCTTGGGGCAAAGGGGTTTTTTTTTATTTATTTACATCATATGAACCAGCAGAAAGCACTTTCTGGAAGCATCAGCAACACAAACAGGATAATCCATCAGTTACAAAAGACAGAAAAGAATAACAGCACTTGCAAGATGCTGCAGATGGCTTTTTGTCTTAGCAAAATCATGCTCTATACTCAAATTTGAGGTAAAAACACTATTTCTAAGCTGCTGGAAGGAAAGCAGTGAAGACATCGAGTTTCTTCTCTATTTGTTAGGAAACAGGTTACAAAATCATCCAGGATACCAAGTGCAGCAAGATGACCTTACACAATTTAGCTAAGGGACACAAACAAAGCTGCACTTACAGTTGCTTCTTCAACACCAGAACGTGCTTGGAGATGACCCAAATTTCTTCGAGCTACATTTCTTGCTGCTGTCTGATTCAGTCATCTGCACGGAGGTCTACACTTGGCTGAATTCTCTAAGTAACTCTCAATTATAATTGAGTTTTAGGCCCACCAGCTTGGAGAAACAATGTTTTAAGATCGCCTAAATTTTTTAAACAGTATTTGTATATGATGTCTGAATGAGGAAAGTGAAAGCAATGATTCTCTTATTACCAGTACAAACACAAGGATCTTTTGGCACAGACACCAATCAGAAGATGCCTCGAACAGCTGCAGTGCCATACAAGATGCTGAAAAAAGCAAGTGCCTGCACTCAATTTTGATCAATTAAAGCTGTATTAATCTGCAGCTTTTACATTTGAGGATTGTTCACTTTACTGCAGCAATGTAAGAAAACAAGAATGCTAAAATCATTATTTACTAGTTAATGAAATGACTGAAACTACGTTACTTTGGAAAATTAGGATTTAAGAAAAAAGCTTAGATCAGACTGCTTGCTGTTCATTCTGTAGATGCATTCCCAGCCTCATTTAATCCAACAGCTGGCCTGTTAACAGGTACCCATGGACAGCCATGACTAAATTGCTCTAAAAAGGTAAAGAGATACAGAGCTTCACACATGATCATTTTTTTGTTACTGAAATACAAAAAAGTCTTGCATTACTAAAAATATGCTTTATAATTGACTGACATAAGGCACAGTGGTTATCTGACCTAACTGACTCATACTGCTGACATTCAGTTTGGCTGATTAATCTCCACTGTCAACATCAAACACACTCTCCTAGGTTTCTAATGTCTACAGACAACCTTAAAATTAAGTGTATTTTAAGTTTATCCACAAGAAATAATTCAGCCTCCTGCTCCCTCCCTTCTCATTTTAAGCTCTGTGAGGCTCAACACACTTGGGATATAATCATAATAAAACTCCAAAACATGAAATAAGATAATGATGTAGACTCTAGTTTTAGCATTAACAGTGTGTTTAATTGCATCACTTCTATTCTGCATAACTGCACCACTTATTTTCCCAAGTCGCTTTTTGCTGGAAGTGGGTAAAAGAAATGTGATCCTTTAAAGCAAGATATTTGCGCTATTACATGTAAAATAAAACCAGCATCCACCTTCCTTTCAGGAGCAGCAGGACTGTGGTAAATTAATTTAGTTCACTGAATTCTTTTGAACTGCATTCTTTTGCCTGAGTAGTTTTCCCTAGCATGAGTAGATGAAGTTGCTGGAGGTCTTCAGCCACAAGCTGCAGGCTCCCTAGGAAAGCTGAACTTACGTTGAGCTTCTGCTCAGTTACATTAAGGAGGACCCTGAGACCAGTGTGAACTCTGGTTCACAGCAGAAGCTGCAACCCAGATAAAAGCAGCCAACACCCACCTGGAGACAGAGAAAGAATCCAACAGGGAACAAGAAGAGCCCAGACCACCCAGCACTGGACCAGGGCTGTGTGAGGAATGGTGCATTGACTGTAAGGGTACAAAGGCCCAGGGATTTGTGTGCTTGGAGTCCTTGGCTGGAGGCACCCAGCTCAAGCTGTTCCTATTGCTGTGCCACTCACTTAATAACTCATTTTTCTTGGAATTGGAAACTGCTGCAGGAAACCAGACGAGATCTCAGACCACTCTCACAACTTGTGGTCTCCAAATATCCAAGTGCTGGCATCAGGTGAGTTCACCAGGTACCTCTGGAGCAGGAGGCATTGAAGGGTGAGTGTTACAATTCCGTCCCTCTCCTACTGCAGCTCACTTAGGGCTGCACTGCCTTATCAGCGTAATGTGCACACAGAAAGGGAATTCAAGTTCCACATGTAGAAATGGGATTTGAGTCCTTCACAGCAATGGGAAATGTAATCCTTTGGATACAAACTGTTGGCCAAATCTGAGACTAAGATTGGATCCAGCTGCATGTGCACTGCTCTCTGAACCTCATGACTCCAACAGGAGGATCTCCTTGCTGTGTCTTTTCTGCCGTTTTTTCTTTATTCTTTCTGGTAACACGGAGCAAACTCGGCGTAGAAAAGGGGATGCCCTTGGCCAAGGTACTGCAAAATTGGGAAAAGATTTATGGTACAGCTCAATTATCTAAAAAGCACACAGTGGCCTTGTGCCAGGAGGAATGGCCATATATTACTAGGACAGCTGGTGGGGGCCCCGGGAAATTTGGCTACTACATGGAACTTTCAATCAATTAAGACTCACTTATTTACGACACCGCTCAGAGGATAAAAGCCCTGGACAAATGCATTACTGTTTTAGGAAAAGAAAATTGGATACACCAGTCTCATGTCAAACGAGGGGTGAGTAACCGGCAAGCTAATGAATGATGGCACTATGAAGAACTGATACTCTGAAGAGATGAAGTGGGACAGCTCACTCACCACTCTTGGTGCTGTTAACCCAGATGACCACAGCTGCATGGCTAAGTACAAAATCGATGCACAATTCAGTGTGGTATGAAGTTAACAAGACTAAAGAGGAGATAATTCACATAGATTGTTAGGGGCTGGGTGACCAAAGCTCTGTAAAACTCAAAGAAAGAGCTGTCATTTTTTGCGGTGTACTGGATACAGCTCATGATCCAACTTTAAGAAAGAGAACCAGCAAGACCAAAGTTGATTGCCCCAGTGCTACTTTTGTTCAACATTCAATTCCAGCTCCTGTGTGTGGTTGGACATCTGGATTTCAAATAAACAGAATTTATGTTAATGTGACCTGTGAAAAAAATTAATACCAACCACTGTCTTACTGCCCAGCACAATGAGCTCAGTTACCACCCCCTCCACCTGTAAGGGAGGAGCTGATCCCATAAATTTCTGTAATCAGCACTGGCTTTTAGCTGCATTCAAGCATGACTGTAGATACAATCTCTGGTAGCCACAACCGTAAGAGAAGGGGAAGGGTGTACCTTAGACACTGAAATTAAAAAAAAATTTGGGATAATGTGACTGATAGGGAGAAAGAATTCCAGCTGTGGTGTTAACCAGCCGATTTCCCATAAAACCCCAGAGTAATAAGGCAACAGCTTTTGTCTCAACAATATGCACCGCATCAGAATACACCACAGACCCAATCCCTGTGTTAGGATTGAATCATGATGGAACTGCTCTTTATCCACTAGAGCTGAGTATGGGCCCAGCAAAACAGTATCAAATGGCAGAATGTCAATGTTGATGTGCCTGTTGTAGGAGAGCAACAGGGATTTATCTGTGAAAGTAAAACCATCAAAGCTCAACACATTTGTTTCGACACTGAACAAAACATCTGTCACTTGAAATACATTCCAAAGAAACCCCTGAAACTGTACTTGCCTATGTTGGAAAAGGATGTGTTTGTGTAAGAACTCTTTGTAATCTTAAGTTTGTAAATAACATCACTGTAGGGACAAATAATCACTCAATTACATCTGACTGTAGAAACACTGTGGGATGCAATTTTAATTATTCAGCTCCTATTATGTCCAATCAATGGTTACAGTCTGACTATACTTAAGCTAAAATTTACCACCTCTCCCCATCAGAATGAATCCTGCACTGGTAAAGAAGCCACTAAAACCTGATGACATGTATCAACTGCTGGAACATGTCCAAAACAATGGACAAAAAATTCTAGTCACCATTCAGTGCAGAAGAGATGTGTCATGTCATGGAAAGGTGAAGAATTAGGCACAACACTGATGGTGAAAAACTCTCCTTGGGTAGTCACCAACAGCAAGAGGAATCTATATTCAGATGCTCCAACCAGCGGTGACCTTGTTTGCTCTACTTACATTGTGCCTCTTGCTTGTAATAACATTGTATGTGAGACTAAGGGTTGTATTTAAAGACTCCATGAGTTCCTTCTCTCTTATTGAAAACCTTCATGGGTTCTTTTTGACACCTTAGCAGGAATGCTTAATAAAAAAGCAAGAGTGTTGTAAATGAAGTTTAGTTAGCTGTGTTCTTTTAACTGTACTCTTTTTCTGAGTGGCTTTGCTTAGCAAAGGTAGCTAAAGTTGCTGGGGTTTTAAGCCACGAGTTCCAAACTCTCACCAGGTCCAAGCTTCCACCTAGAAAAGTCAAACTTATCTTGAACTTCTGCTCAGTTACATAAGGGGGGCCCTGAGACCAGAGTGAACTGGAAGATAAGGCCGCCACAACTCAGCAGAAGCTGCAACCTAGAGAGATAAAAGCAGCCAACACCCACCTGGAGACAAAGAACCCAACAAGGAACAAGAAGATCCCAGACCAAAACCCACCAATGGACCGAGGGGTGTGTGCAAAGCACATGAAAAGTGGATGAGGGACTGGTGTATGTAAGGGTACAAAGGCCCAGGGATTTGTGTGCTTGGAGTCCTTGGCTGGAGGCACCCAGCTCAAGCTGTTCCTATTGCTGTGCCACTCACTTATTACAATAATTTTTCCTGAAATTGAAGACTGCTGCAGGAAACCTAAGGCAGAGAAATTTCATTAAACTGGATTTTGGGTTTTTAAAGCTGACTTCTCTTTTTTCCATAAACAGATGGTATGTTATTTCCACCCAAATTGCCACGTTAGCATGCTACATAGAAATGTAGCATCTTCTGGGATGCTTCAAGTATTCACAAATATTACCTAAACCATCTTTACACATTAAGATAATTCTCAGTTCTGTAGGCACAGAAACAAACATTTAAGAAATTAAGTGACTTGTCAAGGTCACATAAACCTGCAAGTCTGAAGTCAGAGCTTAACTATAAAATTCAGATGATCTTATTCCCAGACTCACAGATGAACTGCAAGCTATTTCTGGGGTAGAAAAAAAGCACGGAAAGCTGAAGTCTTTCAACAGCTCAGAATTTCCAGGACACTGCAGAGTCACAAGTGCCAGATGATTCTGGTCTTGTTCTATAATTTGCACTAACCAAACTGGCCTCAATATAAGACCTCTTCATCGGTCTTAAGTAGCATCCCAACTGGAAGTGAATGCAAGCAAGTCCCTGGAAGTTTTCAGCTCTAAGCAGAATTACTAACAAAAAACACTGAAAAACAGTTTGCAAACTGGACTACTGTATGTCTTGTTATGATCAGGCTGCTAAATAGAAACATCAGTTGGAACTGGATAGCTTTGGCAACAAGAGGAACAGCTCTGCCAACAGATATGTCTGTCACATTTTACTATTTTCAATATGAAAACTAATGGGATTAAAAATTCTTTTGTAAGGCTAATTCAAGTGTCACTCCTCACATATGATTCCCTGATTGTACAAAGGCTTCAGCCGAGAGCCCCTTGCACTGTGCTTCCTTCCAAACCAAATCAGCCTTATGTCAAGGGAATGGGAAAGCTCACTCAGAAGTGTCAGCAGCTACATTGCCTTGCAAAATACCTTGGGAATACTGCTGGACTATTTGCATCCATGACATCTTTTAATTAAATGTATTTTTTGTGCTAGTTGATGCAAGATTTAATTAAAGTCTTTATTAACTCACTCCAGAAGCACTAGATAGAGAAAGCTTAGTAAGGAACATACCTAGAAGTCCAAGCAAAAGGTACTAAACATGTTACAAGGAAGCCTATAAAGTCTCAAATCGCACAAAGCACCAGAATTCCTATTACACAGAAACACAAATAAGGTATTAAAAGCAATCACAGTGCTATCCCTTAATGTATCAACCAAATGCATAACATCTCCCTTTCTTCTAAAAAATTTAAAGACCTGGAGTGGCATAAACACCTCCAGCTGTAAATGTTCTGGACCAAAGAACTGTGTCTGATGTACATATGTTACCAGCTTTTTTATTATTTCAACACAAGTTCTTAAATAATATTTAGGTTGCCTTTTCTAATAAATAAGCCTTTAAACCTATAACAAACACCCCCAAACTCCATCTATAACAACTCAGGACTCCCCTGAGGATGACAAATAAACCCTTTTTTCCTTCCTACTGAGGCAATCAGAGGCTGTAACTCCTCTCTTGTACACTCATCCTTTTCAGGAAATCACTAACTGCAACTCTGACAGCCACAACAGTGACATGTCAAGTCGTCACAAAACCTTCATTAACACTCCCCTGAACTGCAACATATCAAGAAAGACATCCCAGCAAATGCTCTGGAACAACAATTTTGATGTGGAAATAACAAAACTATCACTTCCATTAAATCAATTGAAAGCACATTTTTAAATGTCTCCCATCAGCAGACACCCAAATAAATCAGGCTCAAATCCATACTTTCAAAACTTCCCATGCAAAGCCTTTAATGTGATGGCAGTGTCTTTGGTTCCAATTAAACATCGTGTCAGTATGAAAGTTTACATTGGCTTTCAACAGATTTAGCTGAGGCCAAACAAAGATGGTTGATTTTGTTTTGTTTGACTCAAGAGTTCCCCAGCCTCTCGCTCTGCATCTTAGATCCCAAATACCTGCTTCCACTGTCAATTCTTCTTTGCATAATATATTTTAAGAATAAATTGCACTACTACTTTGCTTTTACTGGATTCCAGGTATTTATTTGCCCTCTCACCCAAGGTGCCAGGAAACTAAAAGTAACATCCTCTCTGCTGTGTAAAACACCCCAGTGCTGAAAGCATTTTAGCTGAGCCACTGAGTAACTTAAGATTACTGCATCAGAGGCTGCATTTGGTCTTGTGGTAAGTGCTTTCTCTCCTTAGATTAGGGGACATTATACTCCCAGACAAAATTCCTGGTGTATTTTCAATGACTTAAAAGAACTACTTGACTTCATATTAAATTCTGTAAACTTTTTCAAAGACATAGAAAAGCAAGATATATTTAGGTGTCTGACAGAAAAAAGGCCTCCACAAAACCATTTATATAAGATATTAACAAAATAAGTTATTTTTCTAATTCTCAAACCAAGCTAACAAAATTAATCCATTTATTCTTACCTGGAAATTTGGTGCCCAGCATAAAGCAGCAGTGCAGTCAAAAAGTACAGGTAAAGCTGAACCAGGTGTTGCCTTGGTAAAGTTAGGAGCACAACACTTAAGATGTAACCTGTAACAAAAAGCAGAAGTTGGTATTTAAAAAAATACTAACACCAAATTAAAATAACACTTAAGATGGGGACACACAGGCTGTACTCCATATTAGTTTTGTTAAAGCACACTTCAGCTATCAGGGTGGCATAAATCAAGGACAAGACCTGACAGCCCAGGATTTGTAGGTATTTATCCCAGCAGTTCCTGCACTTCTCATTAGCATTAGTGAGGCTGTTGAAAATGACCCAATGCAGATCCAGCTTTACTCCTCAAGACCAGGGCATGGCTGCTCAGCAGCCTCTCCAACAAGCAGAACACTGATCCTTATTTTCATAAGGATCTCACTCAGATACCCAAATAAAGCAGTACTTTGAAGTCCACTTCATAACTGGGTTGCACATGTCCATATTCCTCTTTTCCAGACAGGCTGCGGGTCAAAAACGCAGCACACGGTGCCCTTACTAATATTTATTTCCAGGCTCTCTCTCCATCACTGCAGTGCACTTGTGATCTTTCTGAAGGTCAGCTCAAGTGCCTGGCACTGAAATCCATTTAGGAAAACAACCCAGCAACAGCTCACAACTCCCCTGAAGCTAAGAATAAAATGCTACAGAAGAACTTACCCTGACCCTCACAGCCACACCAGTCATGTCACATTTAAAGTTTCATACATCTATTCAGCAATATGAGGCATAGTCCTTTTAGATGAGTTAATTTATATTTTGAGCTTTTAAAATATATTTAATAACGCAACTCTAGATTAAGCACTCATAAGCAGTGGCACAATCAGGT
Organism: Vireo altiloquus; assembly: GCA_013396875.1. Lineage (NCBI taxonomy): Eukaryota > Metazoa > Chordata > Aves > Passeriformes > Vireonidae > Vireo > Vireo altiloquus. The sequence continues at coordinate 1,358,571 of VZRF01000927.1, forward strand.
ACTGTGAAACAGCTTGGGAACACAGTATGTTCCAATATTTGAAAAAGATACTATTTCAGAGTCAGTATTTATGTAGAAGTATTTCATGGTTGCTTAATATCTGCCATGTTCAATAAGCCACCTCTGTAAAATTCTACCAACAGTCTGGTCTTCAAAAAGGTATCTTGCAAGATGCTCCTAGAAAAGGCACCAGACCCAAAGGATGGCAAGCAGAGAGAGATCAATTCAGGTAAGACAGATGATAAGATCAATAATAAACAAAGCCTATATAATTACCTTTTAAAAATACCAGTATATCATTTATGTATTTAAAGTTACAGATACTGTCTAAATTATCTTTATGGAGTGGATGTGACAAGCGGCACATTTGTCTCAGGATGTGCTTTTGAAAAGGCTGAAATAATTGATAGTTTCTTTTATTAAAATCAAGTGTCAGACAAGTCACTAATTTTGTACAGTATCACTTTGACCAGAGAGCTGGAGCACCTCTCCTGGCAGGACAGGCTGGGGGAGTTAGGGCTGTTCAGCCTGGAGGACAGCATCATTTTTATTTTGAGCTTTTTTCAAGGAGCCTGAAACAAAGCACTCCAGTTTCCTTCTAGCAACTGTTTTACACAGAATAACTTGCTTCTATTTAACACAGCACATCAGATGTTTTACACCACTGATTTTCTTCACAAACATCTGTATTTTATGGAATCCTTGTTCTCTGTTCACCGCCTTCCTTCTACCAAACACACAAATGACAGCAGGAACTCAGCAGTTTCCATGAAGACATTTAACTATCTTGCACCACACCACAGCCTCATGAGCCAGCTCCAAGGCTCTCAAACCCTCTGCAGACATTCTTATACCTCATCTCTGCTGCATTCACCCCTTTCCCTGGATTCCTTTGTGAGGGACAATTCTCCCTGAGGAACAACCCACAACCATTTATCATTCCAGCACGTGAGTCAAATCTCTCTAAACCTTTCCTTCTCACTGTGGGCTGTGACTCACCTTCAGGTGGAGAACTAAATGGAGTTTATAATGCACTCCTTTATTCCTCTATAAATAGTCTTAAAATACCTGTTTACTGTATTTAAGCTCTGTCATCTTTACTTTATTCTATCACAAGAAAGTCTGCTCCTTGTCCACGTGATGATGTACCTGAGCAATGGTAGGATCATTTCTGTAGAAGTAACATATTTTATAGGGCATTATCTCTATCAAAGATAATGGAAGTATTTTAGATATCACTGAAGTTCATTCTTCTCTACAGGATCACAACTTTAAGCAAAATACTTAGGATCCTTCAGGATACAGTGAAGGAGAGGAAAGAAAATAAAAGGCTAAATTAAAAGATGAAGAAAGTACTGTCACTGTGCCTTCTAACCAGCAGGCTTCCACACCGCACAGATGCTCAGAACTATGCAGGGAAGCAGCACAAGACAGTCAAGGTTACTGCAGAAACTTCAGCAATGAACTCCACTGCTCAGGAGTTTGGGCTGGAATGTTAATGTTCACTTTGAAGCAGCCATTTGGTTTGATAGTTAGACTTGGAAGAGGGGGAGAGCAACAGACATTTAAAGTAGTTCCCATTCACTCTTATTTACAATTTCCTCTTGTGACTTGGTAAGAGGGAGATTTCAGCACACTTCATACTGCAGTATTTGCATTTTTGCTGCAGAGATCCTATTCCCAAAGTGGTACCAACCCCATTTCTATCAACAAAGCTTCTGCCAAAAAAGAAAAAAAAAAAAAGCCAAATAACTCTTTACCAACCCATCGGATTGAAGAAAAAAAGGAAGATAAGCTCAAATTCAGACATACTTGCAACAATATTCTATTTCCTTTCTTCTCATGCAGACAAATGATGTAATTAGCGTATGGTGTAAATAAGATTCCACTTCATAAAAAAAAAAAAGGACCAGGAGATGAAATTTCTCATAGTAGTTTTCTCATCTAAATCATTACATTCTGTTTTCATTTGCACCTCCTCTGCCAGAAGAAAACACGATGCTGAGAACATATATCCCTTCGGAGAGAGTCCCCACACACAGGGACTTACAGTTTGCAAAATAGTCATCCTACTGGGTAACCTTTGAGCAGGGGTTAACAATAACTAACACTCACTTCCATCCAAATGGAGTTTTTGAGCTCTGTGTCAGCAGTGAGCACTACCCTCTCTCAATTTAGGCCATGCTATTTTTCTCTTGGGACTTGGTGCATTGTCCCTTTTGACTCACCACGTGCGTTTCTGAATAAAGCAAGAAGCAGTCTCAGGTAAGATCAATTCCTGCACCAGTAAAGGAATGGTTCTAACACACATTAAAAACAAATAAACAAACATAAACAATAAAGAAAAGACAGAATACTCTTCCCTGAATACAGTCATAGTGCCCTAGTGCCACAACACCAAGAAAGAGACTTGCACCTTTATGCTTCCAGTTGTGAGGAGCATTACAGAAGACATATTTTGCCAACCTTAAAAATACACAAATCCACCACTCTGCTCCTATTCAGGAGCACAAGGAAGCAGAGAACTTCTACTGCCTCTCGGGCAAGATGGTGCAGATTTAGACCCCACTGGAGGAAATAAACTGTGAAAATCATACTAAGCAGAAAAGCGAAGTGAAACGCTGCTAGACGAGAATACACACATTAACCAGTTCATGACCTCATTTACAACCTGTTGATTCAGCTCCATGAAAACCTCTGGCTGTGCAATGCTCATTGTTCAGAGAGCAGCAGCTCACAGACTGCCTTTCAGCAATCTCTCCATTTGTGCATGACCAAGGTGCTCCCTGCTTCTCTCACCAGAATTACCTCTTTGCCGACTCAGGTGTCTGAGGTTTATTGACTGCACACACCGGAGGCTTCTGGAACACGATCAAAGTCGCAACTCATCCTCTTTATGAAGCACTTTAGTCCTCATTTGCATGATTACAGATCCCTTGTGTCCATTTCATATTATTACTCACAGTTTCCTGCACGTTTAGTCTAAAAATGAGAACTTTGCACATCAAAGAGTTCATAACATTTCTTAATAAGGTCAGACCAACTCTTGGAGTGCCAGAAAGTAAGAGCACAATTGCTTGGATTCTACCAGGAAATTAATTTAGGGGGCCCTCCTTCTCCATTTTCCCATCTCCTGTGAGGGTAAAGGGTCTGTGACCTGCAAAGCAACTTGCTGGAAAGCAGCAAGTCTTGAGCCACAGACTCCATCCCAACACCCAGCTCTCCTGCCTCAAAGAGGGATCAGTGCACTCTGAGTTAGACACTGCACTTCAGCCAAATCCTTGACTGCCCTCATTTCAGTTTATTCAGATAAATACCTGGCCACAACATGCAAGTACCAATAAAACAGGACGCACTTCTGAAAGCCTGCATTTGAGATGGTAGAAGTATTACAGAAACAACTGGCACCTTTATTTTCAGCATGTCTAATTCTCAGGATAATCAATCATCAGACTGGTTACACTGCAATTTACACAGAGATTTCATAAATTGTCCAAGTCTAAATCATCTATCTCAAGAGTGGTTGATTTTTTTAAAAAATATACTTTTATATACCTGCTCTCCAGAAAATGCTGGAAAATTAGTTTAAAACTGAGAAAGCACACACCTAAACATACCTGCACATAAGGAAATTGGTATTTATTCAGTCATCGCACAGTACAACTGCAAACAGAGATCAGAAATCCTGTTATCAACATCTGCACATCTCAGTGAAAATAATGCCAACAAAACCATTCATTACTGGGGTACTGCCATCAACAGCTGCTTCTTGAATTTTTAAATGCATAACAGATTGGGCACTCTAAGTATAAATAATCCAAGAAACTGAATTCTTTACAGAGATTTGCAGTATTGTCTGAACAAATAAAATGGACTTTTGATTCTAGTTCTGCCATACGATTCAGAGGCTCTTTCTAAATCATCAAGAAAAGCTGCCATGCTGTCATGAGAGTGGTATTCAGAATTAAAAATTTTAAGCACCTCCTTTCAAAAAGGTTGGTAGTGGTCCCTTTTTTGTTAAAGAAAGAGTAGTGATGTTGGTTTCCAAAAACAGATCTAGCTTCATACAGAAAAGTTACCTGAAAATATCCACATGCTGAGAAAGCTGCTGAGAAAAAGCCTACAACACTAAGGGAGCAGTAGAGGAATCTTCAGTCTCGAGTCAGAAAATGAAAAAAGGGTGTGCTGGATTTTGAGCATGGCACTCTCTCTACCTCCTGCAGTGTCCTACCAACTGCAGCATAGAGTGCATTTTATCCAAAAAGAGAATGAGAAGATGTAACAAGTAATTATTTTAAGAAATACAGACCAAGTCCATGTCATCAAATTGCACTTGATTAAAAATAGCTACAGTTTAAAATTAAATAGTAACACTCAGAAAATAGTTCTACTACCCATCTATCTAAGTGCTGCTGGCAGGAGAGAGAGAGAAGACAAGGGGCTGCAAAGCCAGAGATGGTGAATCTAAGCAGGACCTCATTTTTATATGCATTAATTGTATTTACACATTTAAATCATGCATCCTCTTCTCAAAATTTTAGGAAATTTGTTTCTGTAATGAACCAACTCATTTCTTCTCACACTGAAGCTTCACTTGGCATTTCTCATCGTGTTTGTTTCAGAGTGCAGTACCTTTCCTCTTAAACGGTAACACAAAAACCAGAAATCTAAATAAAAGGTCTTCTACGTAAAGCACAAGAGCTCAAAGGAAAGTGGGCAGACCAAAGTATGCAATCAGCAAACACACAAGGGCAGGAAGTCCAGCAGGTTTCTCTTCCCCCAAACCCCCCTCATAAAAGCAGCATTCATAACAAGCAACTCACACCTAGCAAGTGATGTGACCAAGAGATTAAAGTATTAACCACACACTTCAGGAAACTGCCATTACAAAGAGGGTTATGAAAGATGACACACCATCCACCTATTCCAAATATTTAAATACTCTTCTTTTTTTTCCCCTGAGAATTTCTTTTTATTTTTTGTAACGACAAACAACACAGTTTAAGATAGAAAACTGCTCTATTTTTTCTCTTGAGTAAGAAAACCCTGTATTTACTGCAATTCTGTGCCTCACTCATGACAGTGACTTAAATTCCAAGCCTGACTCTGATTATAGGTTAAACTCATGACTCTTCTCTTTCCATCTAGGCTAAGAGTATTTACCCTTTGCTTTGCCCTTCTTCACAGGAGGAAATTATGTGGTTTCAACTGTTTTCCACCTTCTTCATCAAATGAACACAAAAAGAAGTGTCTGTTTTCTCAGAGCTACTCTACAGTGCAGAAGAAAACAGAGAAGTCTGGCATTAAGTGCTAATCTACCCTACACAGAGGTTTCACCAATTCTAACCAGAAATTTATCTCTACTGTTTGCACTGCTCTGTGCATATTTTGTTAGATTTCATGCAGGTGAACTTGTGGTTGAGTGGTTATCAGGACTGAATATTTTCCTTTGCTCAAGCAGATAAGGGCTGCTTCATGGAAAGATATGAAAAGGAAAAGTTGTTTCAAAGAACAAATTGCATTTTAGAAGCTTTCCTAATACTCTCAGTACTGCTAACTGGAATGGGAATCACACTGGAACACACATCCTTTCACTTGTACAGTTAAACAGAAAAGATACTCCTGGTAACTCCCAGTTCTGAGCACATTTCCAATGCTGTCTCCTTAGTTCCAGAAGAAAGACTGGGAGAGTTTATTAATTTTTAGGGGCTCTCTAATCAAATTGTTCCTTGAGCATCTGCCCAAGATAGATGCACCCAATTTCCTCAACTGCTGGAAGCACTTATATAGCACTATATATAGCACTACAAGATACTGTCTTGTAGAAGAAATTCAGTGATTGTTCGATATTGCAAAGCTGCCACTGCATTTGCTGATAGTGCTTCCTAACTGCAAACATGAACAGAGGATTTTTTTCCTAAATAAAGCAGATTAGCACGTTGAAAGACATCCACAGTGAATTGTTGTTTAAGTTGTATGCTGGCAGTTAATTTCCCCCAACATATCTTCAAAGAAGCTTAATTCCCCAAACTGGTGGAAAAGGACTTTGCTTTCTTTACAAATCCAATTTATATATTTTGATACATCATCTTAATTAAAGTTATACTGTAAAGTGATGCAACTAAATCTATATAAAATGTCATGGAGGTATGTAAACTGATTTAGCCCAGCTTCACCCTGACAAAACTCAAAAACACCCCAACAACCAAGGAAGTGAAACACAGCAACTTTATTTGCGAAGTACTAGCAAAGTTTTGTCACTAAAAATTGCCTGAAAAGCTTTTAAAATGAGCAACTTGTTTGACAATTTAGAAGTTTTTCTTGCTCAGCAACTACAAGTTGGAGAAATAAAAGTGCATATATTCAACGTCATAAAAGCAAGAAGTAAAAGAACTGCTGAGTGATCATGCACCAGAACAAAAGCACCCCTTGTACAAGGAGCACAAAGTTAGATTCCACTGGTTTAGTACCAAAATAGCATCCAGGTGGGAAATTCTTTGGTAACAATACCCATCCTCTCTGCAGCACTTTTTATTGGTGTATCCTAACACACTTCAGCAAGGACAAGATTATCAAACACCTATAAAGAGGGGCTTTGTCACAGCTGGAAATTGCCCATTGCCATCTTGAAAACCTACTGCACAACTGTTAGTTCTGCATTAGAACCTGATCTGATAAAGTTATTCCTAAAAGCTTTGTGTGTGCACACAGATGTATGAGAAAGCCAGCTGTAGGTAGAGGCCACCACGGTCCTGTTGTCACATTCACCAGCACCAAACATGTCCCTCTCCCACAGACAAAGGAAAAGGGAATTGTGACACCAGTGTTTTGTACTGCAAGTACATTGTCATCCCAGTACAAGTATTGTGGAGCTGTAACAAAGAAAGCTGCACATTTTTAGTGCAGTAAATGATTTCCAGACAACAGACATTTAATACATTAAAAAAGGGAAGCCTCATGCCAACACTTATGCAGTCAGGATTAAAGTCAGGACATGCTCATTTAAAAGCTGACAGTTTTCTAACTACTTGAGTAAAGTGTGTATCCTTTAGCTGACTGCAGTGCATCTTTATCTTCCAAAAGCATCTACAAGGAAGAAACACTACAGAGTGGGAAAATTATACGCCAGCCTTTTCTCTCCAAGCTAGGCAGTGCTCAGGCAGATGCTTGCCAGAGATCAACCTCAACAGCCCAAACCCAATCCCTAATTTACCCCATGTGCAGATGAATCACACTCTCACCTGGAGAGCAGGTCCCAGAACACCAATCCTTTCATCTCTAAAAAACAGACATCTAGCATTCCAGAGCTAGGCTTGCAGGCCAAGGTTCACACCTCAGCTGCCTGAGCCGAGTTAGTAATTTTGTCATTTATCTACAACACAAGGACTGGTTACCTGCTCAAATCCACTCACAGCACTGAGATGGTTCATAAGGGTGTAACCTGAAGAGCCAAATCCGTGCAGCAGTGGAAAACTAAACTTCTGGTGCTGTGGTTAGTCCAAACCAGGCCACTTTTTCCCTAGTCTCTTGTTTAATGTAAGTTTCTATACTTCTTGTCTGCACCACATTTCACGCTGCTTCATCATCAGTCAGCCACAGGCCAAAGTCACTGTGCTCTTCTTTCAGGACATCAACTGTGTTTCCAAACACCAAGTTTATTTGTAAAGGCTGAATAACAACAATCAGTAAAAACCCTGGGCAGGATTTTTTTGCTGCTGGTAACTGTAAGGTAAACTGTCCCTTCAACAGAACTGTAATGAATGCATTATCATGTTATTCTTTGTAATCCATGTATTAACATGCCATTACCAAATTCTTAAAATTCTTTTAGCAAACCAAAGGGTATTTAGTAGAGTAGTGTTTTCTCTTGAAGAGATCTATACTTACCCACATAATGCATATTAAGGGCCAAGTACTTGTACTGGAAGAGAGGGTTGTTATGCAGGCTACTTCTTTGGATCTGCTGGAAGAATGAGCTGACATCCCATCTGTACAAGACATCCAACAGCATGATGCTGGGGACCCTTAGGGCCACGTTTAATACTGCCTCCAACTTCTCCTTTGCAGCCATTCTCTTCCCTTTCTGTGAATTGGCAGCAGACTGTAAATAGCACAAGAGAGAGAAGAGTAATCAGATCAATCCCACTGTACAAACAGCCATTAGGCTTTATGATCGTATGAATGGGGCTTCCTGTGTGGCCACAAACGACTGAATGAATCAACTGAGTTAAATTCAAATCCAGACAGGACAGCTTCTATTTTGGCTATATAAAGGTCAATTTGCTAGCAGTTTTTCCATGGTGACACTGTAAAATGGGGGGAGGGCAGGTTAATGACACAAAAATGGTCCAAAGGTGTGCACCGTTCTTATTTACGCTCATTTAGAATCAGAGATCTCAGCCAAAAGACCCCAGTGTAATAGGTAATATGTAACCATTCACATGATCAGCATTAGAATGAAAATACTCTCTAAGTTTTAGAAACCAAACATCAACAAAATTCAGACACTACATCCATTTAACTTAGCACTATTTCTACACCTCTCAAATTAAATAATCACCAATTAAGACAGTTCTTTAAATATTTTGGATTCACTTCCTCAATGCAAATTGCAATAAATAATTTTCAAATACCTAAGCTTTAAAAAAAAACATTTACAGCCTTCATTAACCTCTACAAATTTATCTATTTATGGAATTTGAGGGTGGTGTGTTTTGAAGATTAAGACCAATAATGCAACTACTCTACTCATTTCTATGTAATTCACCACAAGGAATCACACAAACAAAAGACTATATCCTCACTCCTGAAAACCAGAAGGTAATTTAATTTTGGAGTTTGCCATCAGACAAGACGGATGATGCCTAACAATGAAGTGCACTTTTCTTTTAAAACAGCTGGTCCACAACAACATCTCAAAAGTCATTAACAGAACCATTTTAAAGAGCCAAAAGGATCAGTTTGACATCCTGTCAGCTAAGGCTGACAGTTGTTCCTAAATAAAATGTGCTGGTTTTACCATTCACCACCTGCCCATCCCTTGAACATGATTCACTGCAGGCTGCATTAGAGAAGTGCAGTTGAAGATGGGGATGATCCAGCAAGTTTTTATCCACAAGAAGCCACTCAAAGCAAAATCACCAGCAGCACAATCAGCCCCGCAATGAGGTCAGATTTAAGAAAAGGCTCTCAATCCCAATTATTAGGGGGACAATTGAGAAGAACCGCACCCTGAGCAAAGAAATGGAAAAACTTGCACTTGAACTGCATTTTATTTTAAAATTTACAACTTTATTTAAAATTTTAAAATAAAAACTTTATAAAATAAAGTTTTACAGGACTTTATTCATATTGTCCTTGTGCAAGTTATAGAAGTTTTTGCAGCTGTGCAACTTTTATACCTCAAGCCAACAAAAGAAGTCTAGCATGAAGTGAAACCATGCAAATATACATTAAGAAAAAAAAAACAAGCCAAATAACCAAAAAAACCCAACACCTCTCACTTACACACAAGCCTTGTGTGAGGTTTTATTTGTGTTGCCATGGCCTAGATGACACTGCAAACTGCTCATGTCACACCTTCAGCCCCGCTCACACTTCTCAAGGCACAATGACATAAAATTAATTCAGCTCAAGGACAGAGCAAAACTGAGAGGTGGCTCAATAAACCACAGGTTGCAGGGCTGTTGCTTGCCATTGTCTAGCCCACAGTCTGATTTTTCAAGTTATGTAAATGCTAGCACTTTTTACAGAGCTCTTGCAACAGCTCTACAAACCCCAAGGGGAACACATCCTTCCCCTCGCACAAGAAGCGCCTTCCAACCACACTGGGTACCCCACACGACAGCAGCATTTCACACAGCTGCCCAAAGCAAATTAAAAGGTCGGTGAGAAGATTATAAACATTTAGAATGAACAACCAAAACTACCACCCAAGCAGCTACTACAGAATCAGAGCATTCGACATTTTGTGTGAATAAAAGACTGAGTTTAAAGGGATGGTATTGTACAAACAGAAGTCAGGAGTTACCCGGATTGTATACAAAGAGTTACAAAAAAAACCAGCTTAAATAATTCATATAAAAATATTTTAAATGTCCCAGAATTTTCAAAAATCTATGGGTTTGTCAAGTTCATAAATTTAATTAAAACTCTGAAATTAGGCTGCTTCCTGGTTTTTCATTAGGTTCCTTTTCCAAGTAGATCAGTAGGTAGGGATAGGGATGAGCAGGGACTGACAGGTTTTCATTCTGTCATAAAAATACCCACATAAAGTGACAACAAGTGCCTGCTATCAAATTACATTCTCAAAACTGTCAAGCCTTCTTCAGTCATCAACAACAATCAAACAAGTATGACAAGAAGGTAACTTCCACTTGAGCTTTCGCTTTCCTTAATTACTCTAAAAACAGAATTCGATGGACAACTCTTAATACTGAAAGTTAACTTGAGGGTCAGCACATCCAAATTAAGCTGAAAAATTCTGCCTCCCAAACTCACGTACACATACTTGAGACACAGCAAACTAAAAAGTGAAGGGTTTAGATTATCTAAGAGAGCAATTAAATTTCAAATGCTGCTAAAACAAAAGCAAAACAAACTTTGAAAACCACATCATGTCACAACGGAAGTGCTGTAAGGAGCAGCCACTGCAACTCCACAGCATCTTCTGTCCCTGACTGACAAAAACACCCAATACTAATAAGAAACCCTTTAAAATTAACTCCACTAGAAATGCGGATGTGTTAAATAAAGCCTCAGTTGTAATGGCTGCCAAGTTCTGACAGAACGAAATAGAAGTAAGCAAAGTCCATTGCTCTAAGCTCATTATATTGTAAAGAGCTCTCACAATACATTATTCTGATTGGTGTAAAAACAAACAAAAAAACAACCACAACATTAAACCTCTAAAACCTTTAGATAAATGATGATGACAAGAGCTGCTGCATGCTCAGGCATTAGAAAAAAAAATAGGTCACTTGTTGTACAAAGCCAAAAAATGGACTGGGGAGCCCCTTGTTTGTGTTTGAAATCATGGGAAAAAAATTTTGAAACATCTCCCTGTTCCAAATTAGAGTAAGAAAAGGAACAGTCTCAGCAAGACTGTCATGGTTTAACCCCAGCTGGGAGTTAATATCACACAGCCACTCGCTCACCATCATCCCTCTCAGTAGGATGGAGAGGAAAACTAAAAAACAGGTAAAAACCTTGGGTTGAAATAAGAACACTTAAATAAATGAAACAGAATACTGACAATGATAATTACTGTGGTGAAAGGCAGATAACAACAACAAACAAACAAACAAAAAAACCAAACAGAAAAAGAGAGGACTAAAACCCAAGAGAAACAAGTGACACAATCCAGTTGCTCTTCACCCACTCACTGATGCCCGTCTAGTCCCTGAGCAGCAATTGGTGTCTCCCGGCCAATTCCCACATTTATACACTGGCCATGAGGTTCTGTGCTAGGGAACATCCCTTTGCCCAGTCCCCCCAGCTCCTGGTGCACCTCCTCGCTGTCAGAGCACAGGAAACTGAAAAGTCTTTGAATCAAAAGTAAGCACTGCTTGGCACCAACTAAACCATTGGTGTGTTCTCGTACTAAATCCAAAACACAGCATTGCACCAGCTACTAAAACTAACTCAATTCCTGCACAAGCCAGGACCAAAAACTTCAGATTTCACATCTCAAGCTGCGATACTTGGCCAAAACAACCTTTTAAAAAATTCCCATTACAACTGATTGTTCATGGAACATGGATTGTTCATTTTTGTCTTATAACAATCAAATTTCAAAAATCCCTCCCTCACCTGGCACACCCATTTTGTCAAAAGCGTATTCTTGGTTAGCCCTAAAGAAAACAGTAGGCAAAAATCAATTTAAGGAAAAAAAAAAGAGAGAGAAAAAGATTCCTTTAAGTTTGTCCCAGCTCATTCCATCAGCAGAACAGACCATCTTGAGTGTGATCACACAGCACGTACCCTCTCACAGATAACACACATTTTCCCTTTCACAGAATTTTCTTTCTGAAGTTTTGCCACAACATAAAATTTTGCCGTTTCAGCTGAAGCTGTGAATTTTGCCACTTAAACCAGTGTAACTGTTGCTTCTGCACCAACATAAATATAAATCTATCACATCACAAGCAGAAAATATGCCCTGATAAAGCAGTACAAGAGGCCACAAAAATCTGCATCCATTTATCCAAACAGGTACAAAACTACATGAACAGAGAAGAGTTTGTACATTTAGGGAAGCATTAATCATAAAGTTTCTTAATAGTTACAGAAATAAACTGGAATAACTGAAATGTAAGTTATTCCAAGACTACTGCCACCACAATTCACCAGAGAAATTCATTCCAGTCAAGATCAGAATCTTAAAACCAGACTTGATCCTGTATCATTCAGCCCCATATCTGTGAACAAGATGCTCATTCTGCTACAGCATCACAACCTAAAATACTTGGCAAGATTGACTTAAAATCCAAAAGAGACAATTTCAACTTCTGTTTCTCACATCTATGAAATTCTAGTTACTCTGGAGACATCCAATAACAAGCTGATTCTGGTCTGCAGTTTAGTCTCCACGTTAGATTATTTTTCATTAATGCATCCTGAAACTAAAAATACCACCAGGAAAACCTTTTGTTTTCCAGTGAGGTAAACTCTGCTAGACAGACTTTGAAGAGAAAAAAAAAATTTAAAAATAAACCAAAATACAAAATATACAACTCCTATCTGCAGCTATAGAAAAGTTCACTGTCACAGTTCAACAACTAAAATTAGACCCACCAGATGGGTTGTACCCACTCACTCCCTTCTTTATACCTGTCCTGGTCTGGGGAGCAAAAAGAAATTTGAACCACAGAACAATCCCATTCTTCAAAGACTCAGATCTTTCTATCATCAGTCTGGGAGGGAGAGAACAAAGAGAAGCAAAGAGAAGGAACAGGACGAAAAGGTTTATCAAATATGCACTTAGAAAAGAATCTCCCTGTGTGATTCTGTAGAAAAAAAAACCCAACAAAAACAAACCTAGAACTCAGAGTACGTGAGTCACCAATCCATCAAAAGGGCTCTTCCCCTTTCAGACAGTGGCAAGGAAAGGAAAAGACTGTCTTGCTCCCATACAATTTAAATTGGCTAACAAGGACAGCAATCAAAGATTTCTGCTGAGAAGGCCAGATCCAGTGAGATACCAAGGGCAGGAACAAAGCCCTGGAACACTGCAGACGTGCACAGCAACACCACCACTGGTGCTGTCCCAGCTACTGCTCCCAGGAGTTCTCAGTGCTTCTCAATCACTGGAGTAGTTCAGAAATTTCAAATAATAATCAGAGAGTATTTAGCCATCAATTTAAAGGTTTAGAGTCTAGACAGCAAACAAGACAGCTCGATATTGCTGTGTAAGCAGTTAACAAGAACAATCAACATCTTTTTTCTCCTTATTATTTCCCCTTTTTTCCCATCTGGTCTAACAATATGGATTTCTGTACAGCTGCTGCAGTGGTGTGCCCGGAGAACTGGTATTTCTACCTAAAAACTGTGGCACAGCTAAGGTTAACCATTCCAAACAAATACAGCACGTATTTTGCAAAAGCAAATGTTACTGCAAAATAAATTAGGTCAAATTCTTCTGTTCACAGGGACTTCAGTGAACATGAATTCACATTAAAGGTATATTAGAAATGGACAAAAGCAATTATGGAAGGTTAACTGCAGAGAAAAAATAAATCTCTATTTCCAACTTTCATTAATTCTAGCAAGTTTTATATGTTTATAAACATATAAAGTTTATGTTTATAAACATGTAAGTTTATATTTCAATCCAAGAAATGAAGACACATATCACAGAGCTGTGAAGATAAAGTTTACTTTAAAGATTTATTTCTCCAGTACATTTATACACTATGAACAGTTTCAGCCCACTCTCAATTATATAGCAAGTGCATTATATTATTTATAGGCAGCCTGTAAAACATCTTGTGGCTTTTATTTTTCATAATGAGCAGGTAAGACAAAGGAACTGAACTCGGGGACTAACACGTGTTAACAAAGGTTAACAAATCCACCAGGTATGCAGCAAAATCCTTCCTTCTGTGGATTCCTATGGGATCCGCGCTCTGCCTGCACACGATTAGCTCAAACCCAGCCACGCTAAGAGGGGCTGCTTGGTTTTGAGATCGCAGCTTAGTTGGGCACCTGAAAGAGAGTAAGCTAATTCATTAAAATTAAAATATAATTAATAAGATCTTTAATTAAAATCTTCACAAGAAAATCAAGACTGACTTAACAAACTAAACTGCTCCGGGGTCCTTTCTGGCTCCCCCATTTCTTGCCAGTTCAAGGTTTGGTTTATTAACCAGTTATTCAGCACTTTTTTTTGCCATCACAGCCGTGTTTGCAAGCCCACACCTACAAGCCTGCCTAACCACATTTGTATCAGCACATTCTGAGAAAATCTGGGCAGCAATCCCAAAGCGCCTCTGCAGAGGAGAGAATACCCAGAGGACCTGCACATCGAGCATTAATGAGAGCCCAAGATGATGCAGTGACATCCCACCCCAGAGAGCAGGATCACAGGAACACCAGGCACACAGGCAAAGCTGCCGTGCCCCATCAACCTCACAAAAAAAACCCCTGAGACCCAAATGTGTTACCAGGATGAAGCCACACGACAAGATGAAATATATTTCATCCTTCACAGTTGCTCAGACAGTTTTTAGCCATTTCAGACACGGCCTATGTTTAGAACCCGCAGTGCCAATAACTAGTTACCAGACTGGTAAGAAGTTAAAATAGAAAACAAGACTTTCAAGATTTCTCTAGGTCAGCACTGATAAAAGTTTCCATCGCTGCTGCTGCCTTATCTGTTTTCTGAATCACGTAAATAAAGCTCCAGGCCTGTGAAATAGGCAGCTCAGCTTCCTGCAGCACTAGACTTGCCTGACAGAAATATCAAACGCATGGTGGAAATACCCAGAAAAGTTCCCTTTAAAACATGCCCAAACTCAAGATATGCAACCAAAGAATTCTTCCAGAAAAACTCCTCAAGATGAAGTACCCATTTCTGAGTGCTCCTCCCAAGTATGAGACTAATTACAGAGCAGCAGGGCCTCTCTGAAATTAGAGGAGATGCTGGAAGGGCAGGGAAACAGGCACAAATGCCTGAATCACACTGAAGGATTGGACTTGAATATACACTTAAATAGCAAAATTATGGTGAACTGTCCATTCTAACCACATCAAACACTGCCAGGTGTATTTGGAGCTAAAAATGTATTCAGAAGAGTAAATCACCACATGGGTTCCAGAGGAGGGGAAGAGGAGCCATCTGCACTGTTTGAAAAGGAGGAAACCGACCAAGTTTAGCAAGCAGCTCGGAGAAGGTTTGTGCGAGTGCAACACCAAACACCAAGCAGACTCAGAGAGTTTTCCAGGACACACCCATTCGTTCAGAGCTCCCTGGCATGATGCGCCTTTCTGCATCTGCACCAAGGGCCCCAGCTGCCGAACCGGACTGAGATACCGATCCCTCCCCATCTTCTACCAAAGAAAGGAATTCCCCAGCATTTCTTGCTCAGTTCATGTCTCCGGCAGAATCGAGTGGCTCTAACCTCAGTAGCCCCTCCAGACTGATTTAAACAAAGTGAATCCTTGCTTTGGATGAGCAGCAGTTTTATATTGCTCTCCAAGATTTTTGATGATCCTTCCACGGAATGAGGGTCGCAGACAACCATTTCCTAATGCTAATGAGTTTAGCATTAATTAAATACTTCAGTTATATTATGACTCGAAAACCAGAGCTGATTACCAGAGTTATTAAAGCTAACTAGAAACAAAAAAAGACACAGTTTCTCATGCACAGGCCCCCTCCTATTTAAGATAACCAGCAAAAAAAAAGCCAAGGTTACAGATAAACCGAAGTCACGGGGTGCAATAGCTTAGAGCGCCCACCTAAACAAAATATTTTTTCCATATATAAATCCATCTTCGTTAACCTACAAGAGTGATCAAAAAGTAATTAATAATTATTTCCTTCTTCTCTTCCCAAGTTTTATCTCTACAGACACAGGACAAACCCTAAGTGAAATATATATTTAAAAGTATCCAAGTATGAAACACAAGTTAACAGAAACTCTTGTACTAAAAACCGCATAAGAAATGAATACCGCAACACCTACAGATTTCAAAAAAAAAGTATTCTGAATGAGATCACAAATGGCTAATATTTATGAGTCAAACATATTACACAAATCTCACTTTTCTTTGGTATATTTTGCCCATAGTTTCTAACATTCTACTTCATTTGATGATACCCCCAACCACATTATTTATGCACCAGGTCCCCCACACACACCCCCAAGAAGACAGAACAACCAGAAGGTAAGAAGCCCTTTAACAGCTCCATCTGTCACAAGTATACTTTGTACGCTGAACTAGTCCCGAGCACAGAAGAAAAATGAAAATTCTCACCACAAACCTTATTTTAAAATGCTACAGAAGCTCTCATAAAACCGACTGACATGACATAAATAAGGAAGATGGCAAGAGCCCTGTTCTCCACGCCACGGGCAGGCTGCTCCTTACATAAGCATGACCATATGCTCCAGGGCCCGTCTCCAGGAGAGGTGCCCGGCTCCGCTCCGTGTCTCAGCCGTGACGGCACCGGGCCGGGGGATGCACAGCCGGCTGCGGGCACCGGAGGGCACGGCCCGGCCCCAGGCAGAGCGGGCAGCACCGCAGACCCTCGGCCAAGCTCTGTCAGGGCTGCAGCAGCCCGCAGCTCATCCCCGGGGCCAGCACCGGCAGGCGCCGGGCGTGCGAACCGCGACCCGCCGCTACTCCACTCCCCGACAGGACACTTATTCCCTGCCCGGCGCAAGTCCCGCGCTCACCGCCGGCGCCGCGGGCCGCCCCGCGCATCCTGCCCGGCCCCGCTGAACTCCAGTAACCCCGGCGGCTCCCGGCGCCGGCGGAGGAGGGGAGAGGGGAGGGGAA
>VZRF01000927.1:1382940-1583951 GCA_013396875.1 Vireo altiloquus
CCCCGCGGCCGCCGCAGCACCGAGCGGGCGCTCCCGGTCGGGCCGTGCCGCTGCCGGGGCAGCCTCGGCGAGGTAGGAGAACCCCGCTGACAACCGAGCGGCTGCCGGCCCCAAACCCCGTCCCACACCTGTTACGGTGCTGTGGAAAGTGCGGCCCCGTGCGCTCATCGGGCGCTTTGGGTGTTTGAGGGGGGGTTGTGGTTTTTATTGCTTAGTGGAACTTAAAGATGTGGGTGCCTCTCTTCTGTATCGTCCAAGGAGAGTGGTGTAATGCTGCATTTTAACAACACAACTTGAATGCTTTCTCTGACCCGTGACCTTCCAGCCCGTTGGGTCTTGGTGGCCCAAGGGTCTTGTGAAGGTTCTGAAGACGTAATTAAGCAAAGGAAGCTGAATTAGCTTCAGTTCTGCGCAGCACCCACCCCCGATGGTAGAACCCTTGGAAATCTGTGCTCCTACACCATTTTCCCATTTTCCTTGGTTCGGACCCCTTGGCGTTTTGGCATGGAATAAAAGTGTCTCGTTTCCAATAGCATTTGTTGTGACAGAGCTGTAGATCTGTAAGGATTGAGGGTTGGTCAAATGCTCAGCTTTGGGGGGATGATCTTTTCAATTTAGCACTGGACAGAGACTGGAGAAGTTTTCTTACAGTTCTTGCCCTGTGCATGTCCTTGCAGAATGATTTGAAGTGTATGGGACAGGCAAGGAAACAGACAATAAACTCTTCTTTCTAACTTAGTCTGAAGAATTATGGACAGGAGTAATTTATGATAATGACACTATGTATCAACAGTGCTCCACACCATGCAGCCTTGGCCTCAGCAGAATTTCTTGGTGCTTCTAAGACCCCTTTTTCATGAGTCTTTTTCACTGTGTCATACCAGGTCCCTATCTGATTTGACAGATAATATTTGGGGGGAAAAAAATTAATTTCCCAATAATACCAGTTTTCAGTTTGTTTTCAGGGCTGTTAGAGGCAGTAGTGTGGAGGTGAGACTTGTAGTGTTCTCAGCAAGGAGGTTGTACCTAGACTAATTCTCATCTGCTCTGAGCTTGGTGGCTATGCCTGAGCAATTACAGGTCTGTTCCCAATAGCTTTTACTGTATAAAAGAGAAAGTGTTTTGTCTGAGTAATATGAACCTATATGAATACAAAGGTAGAGAGGAAGAAGAATCAGAGTTTTGGCTTCTGAGATTTTTTAGAATTGCTAGATATGCATTTCTTGAAGGTTGATAACCCTAGAGTTTTCACAGATCTGCTCTGTCTTTGAATGTCAGTCTTTTGAGGACAATTTCACCATCAGTGGTGCAGAGGCCTTCTCTGCATCTCCTGGCAGTCTGTAGCACTACCTTTTCATACCTTTTCATCTCCTTGATTCTGTTTCCAAGCCCTAACAGACAAAAACCATGTTTTTCCCTTTGCATTAAGCTAAAAGTCTTGTTTTTCTGCTGTGTTTAACATAGGACTAAACTGTTAAATACAATTTGTATAAACGATGCTGTGTAAATTAAAGATAGTATAATTATGGTTATTTTGTCAGCACTGCAATGAAAGTGCAGTTCTTCAGGTGTAATTGCATTGTGTGGGAGTGTGTTTTGGCTTTGTTTTCAAATTCCTGCTTTGATATTGCTACAGTGAGATGTGACCTGGGGTGTGTATAACTGCAGGTATTGCACAGTGGAAGGGATTAGAGAAATCCAGTGCCAAAAATGGACTGTTTGGCTCAGAACTATTTTTATGGGCTTATGTAGGTTAGGGATTTCATATTTGCTGTTTGGTTGTTACATCTGTAAAGGCACCCATGGCTGGTTTGGTTGCATAAGTATTGCAGAGGACATTTCTAAGCTTTGCAATGGCTTTTGTGGTGCTGCAGAGCTCTGCTCGAGTGTGCAGTGCTCAGGCTGTACCTGCACAGAACACACAGCAGATGTGAATGTGACATTGCTAAAAACATCAAAGTGGAACTCGGAGCCCCAGTTTTAACACTGTTCTTTCTCCCTTTGTTTCAGCACTTTCTCAATGCATTTATCATGTGCTCAGGGGAACCAAACAGCTCTTTGATGTCCAATATAATAAAATGCTTAAAGAAAGAGCAGTCCTCCTCTTTCTTGCTTACGTGATCTTTGTGTTTCCCTCCTGCAGCAGATTTTTCAGACAGCAACACTGAACATATGCTTCAAGGATGTCTCTCTCTCTCATAATAAAATGGGGCGGACAGGAGTACACGATAACCTCACTGTCAGAAGAAGACACAGTGTTGGACCTGAAACAGTCTCTGAAAGGCCTTACTGGAGTGTTACCAGAGCGTCAAAAACTGCTTGGGCTTAAAATGAAGGGTAACTGTCCTTATTTGCTGTTTGTTGGGGATGTGCTTGAGGTGCTTAAGGATGAACCTCCTCTAATCCTAGGCAGGGTGTGTGCACTAACAGGGCATCCACCTCCCAGTTCTAGCTCTGGAATGAATGTGAACACAGGCATTTTGTACATCCCTGGATACTGTTTATTATTAATACATCTACCTGGTAAATTTTTTTGTGGTTGACACTGCCCTGTCTGGTTGGGGAGGAGAATTGGGGGAAAAAAGTAAACCTCATGTGTTGAGATAAGAAGAGTTCAATGAATGAAAAATTATAAAACATGATATAATACTAATTATGATAATAGTAATGAAAAGAGAAAAGAGAGACATAAAACCCAAGAGAAACAAGTGACACAATCCAGTTGCTCACCACCCACTCACTGATGCCCGTCCAGTCCCTGAGCAGCAATTGGTGTCTCCCAGCCAATTCCCACATTTATACACTGGCCATGAGGTTCTGTGCTAGGGAACATCCCTTTGCCCAGTCCCCCCAGCTCCTGGTGCACCTGCTCGCTGTCAGAGCACAGGAAACTGAAAAGTCCTTGAATCAAAAGTAAGCACAGCTTGGCACCAACTAAACCATTGAGGTGTTACCAACGTTATTGTCATAATAAACCCAAAACACAGCACTGCACCAGTTACCAAGAGGAAAATTAACTCAATCCCAGCCAAAACCAAGTATATGGAAGATGATGATAATTCAGCTTGGCATATCTGGTATTTTACAGGGAGCTTATTTCAATTAAGCATGGAATGTATCTACATTTTTCTCGAATCTCTCTAATCCAATTAAAAAAAAAAATCTGTTTGAATTATAGGCAAACCTGCAGATGATGATGTTAAACTTGGAGCCCTCAAGTTGAAACCAAATACTAAGATAATGATGATGGGAACTCGTGAGGAGAGTTTGGTAAATAATTTGCTTGTTTATCAGCTTAAAGAGGAAAAAATGCTTTGTGTCTCCTAATTGTGAATTTAAATTTTGAATATTCCACTCATCATTTGATAAAATGACAGTACAGTAGACTTCTGCATTTATTTTTTTTATGTAAAGTAAGCTTTGCTGCAGAACTGAGAGCAAAGTATTAATGAAATTCCTGTCTTGTTCTGGACTTGAAGTACAAACCTATTATTGTGATATTCACTGACTTCTCAAATCTGAACAACCATCAGTATACTTTAGTAATTCTTTCCACTAGTAAAGTGTAATAATTTTGGTTACATAGTATTCCTGCCCTGTAATGTGCAGTAGCAGAAACTTGGTATCCATTCTTATTTTCCTTCTGTGATCCTTATTATCTTTTATTATTTTTATTCCTCTAGGAAGATGTCCTTGGGCCGCCTCCAGATAATGATGATGTGGTTAATGACTTTGATATCGAAGAGGAAGTTGTGGAAGTAGAAAATAGGTTAGGATTTCAAGCTATTAAAACAGTTTGTTATTGACAGTAGAATGTGCATTTCAATTAACTGTAACTTTTCTCATTTTTACATCAGGGAAGAAAATCTACTAAAAATTTCCCGTAGAGTTAAAGAATACAAAGTGGAAATTCTGAATCCTCCTAGAGAAGGGAAAAAGCTGCTGGTGCTAGATGTTGATTATACACTATTTGGTGAGTTTTTTATGCAAATTTTGGGTTTTGTTTGTTTAAGAGCTTGATTTATTTGCCAGCTCAGATTTCTTGGTTTTTGTTGTGCTATGTTGTACAACATAACTTCTACTTTGTATGATTTTGTGGTCTTCTGCTGACATTTTAAAAAGCATCCTAAAATGTTGCATGTTGTTGATTTTAGTGCAGCAACTATTTAATTGCTTATAAAAAGACATAACCAAGCAGCAATTTAGTCTTCTGTCCTGATAGTCTTTCCCTTGACAACTTGGATCTTGGCCATCACAGTGGCAGGGCAAGATATTGTAAAATAATGATCCCATTCTATACCCGATGGATTCTACTTTTGGAGGTGTGGGAGAACAGCTTCAAATTTTATTTACATTACTAAATATTCAAAGAAACACGTTTTACTTGAAAATTCTGTCAAGCTGGTTTTTTTTGAAAGCCAGAATTTTCCTTCCTTCTGACTTAAGTTTCTGGCTTGTAGGTGTGTCATGGCAGCACAACTGTGAGCAGTAAATAATAGCTTCCCTTATACCTTTACCTTAGCTTTCCTTTTTGATGAGATTTGTTTCCAATCTGACATCAAAATTCAGCCTATTTCTAAGTTTAAAGTTTTTATTGAGAGGTCTTCTGCCAGCAGATTTTGGCAGCAGTTTTGGAATTTGAACAGGGAATGTTTGCATCTCTGAAATGAGCTTGATAGATGTTTACACAATTAACTGGACTAGGTTTGAAGGAATCTGTTTCATATCTGGCCAGTTACAAATTTGCTAAGTGCACAGATGAACTATTTGCCCTGACTCTTCAAGATACTTATACTCAGAGATCTCTGATTTAATTATTGCTAAGCCCTCAAAGTAGCTGTAAGACCAACAGATAGATATTCCCTCTACCTTGTCTCTCCACCTTTAAAATGGGAATGGGAGTTTGCTATCAATTCAGTCATGATCTTAAAGTGCTTCAGTGCTCCCTTCATGAAACTCCTTGAGTCTCTGGATAGAAAGGAAAATCAGACAGGACTTCAATAACTTACAATTTAATACTTAATTGCTTATCTCTTACATCCTTTTAAAGACCACAGGTCATGTGCTGAAACTGGTGTAGAGCTGATGAGGCCATACCTCCATGAATTCCTGACTTCTGCTTATGAGGACTATGATATTGTAATTTGGTGTAAGTATTATACTCAGTACCTAAGAGTTTATTGTGCATTGTCATCCAGAGCAGAGACTCCAGGTGGGAGGTTTTTATATGGCTTTTTAGTGTGAATCACAAGATCTAAAACAATACAGAAATGTTTGGCTGTAATTCACACAATTATTAGAGATATTTTAGAAAAATACCAATTCTTACGTGAAAAAGCACCACATACTGCTCACAAGAACAGGTCTAGTCACAAGATAAAGCTCAGCATCACTTTACTGTTACTTTGTACAAAGAAGTGCTTGAAGTAACAGAACTGTATAATCAATGTTAGAACACTGTTTGATAGTGACTTTTACAAATAATGTCAATCCAGACAACACATAGTGTGCTGCCAAATGAACCAAACTCTCCTGTGTGCAGGGGTGGTTGATCCTTTGCCTTTGCATTCTAGTTCATTTCCTGTCCAACAGCTGGAGAACAGACTTTAGGCAGTGCAGGCTTCAAACCATCTTAATATTGTATTACAAAATTTCCTTTTGGTAGTCTTGAACAACATTTCTGCATATTCTTAGATCAGTGGTAATGTTGACACTCTGTCCTTTCCAGATTTTACGTATTCCTGTCATTGCTTCCAGGAGGAAATCCTGCACAGGCAGTGTGGTTCCCCAAGCCAGGTGTATCCCACTCTTATGGTGCTGCAGGCTGTAATTCAGTAACAGCTGATCTAGAAAATGGTTTAAATATTTGCAGTGCTTCATCTAGTTGTTCATTTGAAAAGTAGGCCCTTCCATAGACTTATATGTTCCAAAATAGACTTCCATGAAGGAAGACTTTCTTTAAGGCAGTGGCCCTAAAAGCTGCAACAAGGGTGAATCTTTCTAAAATTAAATTTTGTGTAAAAATCTGACATATTAAGTGAACAAGTTCTTGGGTTATTTCTTTTTTTTTGCCTGCCAGTGACTTACTCTGATAAAGTATTCTTTCTGTTGTCTCCCTTTTGTTTTAGCTGCTACTAATATGAAGTGGATTGAAGCCAAAATGAAAGTAAGTTGTTCTGAAAATATGTAATTTTTTTCTGGTCTGAGTAACCCCTTATGCAGTTGGGCTCATGCTCAGCATTGTAGAGCAGGTTAGAAACTGGGGAGGTTGTATGAATCACAACCCGAGTTGTTTCCATATCCATAGTCACTTTAAATTAACTTTATCACAAAACTAGATTAAATCTAATTTTAGAATTCCACACAAACTATCAGCAGTAGGTGCTAAATTTAGCAGAACTAAACACAAGTCAGTACCTGCTGAAACTTGGATTCGTCACGCAGCCCTGCACAGTTGCTTTCATCTTATCTCCAATTATACAGCCCCAGTCTTTAAATGCGATTTTTTTTTTAAAGGAACAGACAGATGTGACATGCTGGAGTAGGTTATCAAGAGGAAACTCTTTTCATATTTATCTTTACCACTTGCATCTGGGGGGTTCTGTTGCTTCCTCTGCCTTATTAAACATCCCATAAGAGCTCTTTCATTTTCTGGTTTCTTCCCTACTGGAATCAGGCAGGAAGCCAGTTTTGAACAGCTGACCTCCTGGTAAACATATTTACAGTCAGGCTTAGCTGTAAATCTAATGAGCTTACTAAGAATTGCTGTGTGTTTGGTTGGTGAGTTGGGCTTTTTTTATGTTCATAAATCAAAGATTATTTCCATTCCAGGAAAAATTTTTCCAAATTTAAGCTTTTATTATGGACTATTTTTTCAGGTTTTCACAGAGCAAAGCATATTTTTCCAGTGTTCTTTTCCTCAAAATAATTAATTGCTACAATTTTTTCTAAACAAAAATGCCTCTCAGAAATGAGAATCTTTAATCAGAAAAATGAAGTGGGGTTAGTGGAAGTAAAATCAGTGTTGAGCCTTGCAAACATTGCGTTCTTGTGGCAGTGTCACATGTTTATATTTTGTTGTCAGAGTAGGTTTTAGGACTCAATCTTGTGAAAAACCATTGTTTAAAATGGGCTCTTTCCCCTGCGCTGGTCACCTTTCTGCATTTCTAGGTTACTTTTCCATCCCTCCTCCTGGATCCTGATCCATTGAGATTCCTGCCACTAGATGCCACTTTCTGTTTCTCCATAAATTGATGGCACCAGGGGTGCTTCCCTCCAAGAGTTTAATTTTTGGTCAGGGAGCAGTGATTCCAGCAATAGTTGGCATTAAAGTTTCTGTTTTAAACTACAAAGCAGCAACAGGATTAAAAAGAAGGGAGTATCAGACAAGCAAATTTTATCTCTCATTTACCACCTCTTTATGCCTGGGATTCAAACAGTCTAGAACAGCTGGTTCTGTCAGTGTAACAGGATACTGACCCAGGTAGGCAGAGCATTTCATTTGCAAGATTCCCTTTTTTTTAAATATATAAAAGCAAACCAGTTCAGTGCAGCTGGAAAGCTGCAAGAGAGCTGCTGCAGTGGGTATTTTCTCCCTCTCACGTAGCTTTGCATATTGCTGCTGTTTCACACACCAGAAATTGTCAGCAGTATCTGTGTTGTACCATGTCAGCAGATTTTTACTGGTACTTTTCAGCTTTGGAAGGGATTTGAAATGGAAATTATGCTCTCTCATCTAGGCAATTTTTTTTTTATTTCTAAAACAGTTTTTTTTTCCTTAGAGTATTTCAGGAGTTACCAAATCTTAAAAGTCCAAATTGACTCTCATGTTTGATGTCTTGGACATGTGCAGGAGGGAACAGTGACAGTGAGTTTTTCCTGGGTATCCCATCTTGGATTGGGCTGTGATTTGTGCAAATCACTGTGAGGAACAAAGAGCAGCCAGAACACAATTGCTGTAAAGTACAGCTGAGTGTGTAGAACTTGTGAGAGGTTGTCCCCAAAGGTACAAGCAAAACCCCTCTGTATTTTGCCTTCTGTGCAAAGTTGCTTTGATTTTCTGCCATCATCAGCTGTTAATTTCCTGATACTAAACACTAAAAATAAATCCCTGTGTGTAATTTTATGATCCTCATTGTGTAACAAATCTAAATTTCCTCAGGTGTCTATTTTTAGCGTGTCTCTGGTAAACCTCCACAGCTCACCCCGTGACAAACAATGTACTATAATTGTGGCTCCAGTTGTTCAGCAGTTAAACTGTCATAATTAGTAGGTGTAATAATAAATCTTTGTGATGCAGGAGCTTGGGGTGAGTACCAATGCAAACTACAAGATAACTTTCATGCTGGACAGTGCTGCCATGATAACAGTGCACACTCCTCGGAGAGGACTAATAGATGTAAGTACCTGTTCTTCTATCTTTTCCTACATTCAGCTGGCATTTTATCACACCCCTTTAAAATATGAAACCAAAAAAAGATGTTCTGGAGTTTTCATGCAAGAAAACTGCAAGAATCTTGATTTCTTGACAAGAATCAAGAGATTTTTTTTTCTACTGAAAGTCTCTGTTAATGTTTTGAATGGTAGATGTACAGCTTTCAAATCAAACAGTAGGTAACTGCTGCAAGAACACTTGGTACCAACAGAAATGTTATCCTTAAATATAATATTTATCTTATATTATTTCACATTTCTTCCTTTGTTAAAGCCAAACTACCTCCTAACAGTAAAGCAAAAGAATCTAAGTGTCCATTCACGTTTGGACTCAGGTTCCTATAGATGATATTTTCATCTCCTGCATATGATCTGATTTACCTCAGATACCTTGTATTGTGTTGTATTTGCAGGTGAAGCCTCTTGGTGTTATCTGGGGAAAGTTTTCAGAGTATTACAGCAAAAAAAATACTATTATGTTTGATGATATTGGCCGAAACTTCCTGATGAATCCACAGAATGGACTCAAGGTAATGTAAACTGGAATTTTCATTTACTGCTACTTTTTCTTGATACTTCAAGTAGTACTTTCTCCTATTTCTTTACTGTAGCCTAAAGAAAGATTATTCTTAACTAGCAAAGATGCATCATTTATTATATTTTTTAATTTACAGTGCCATTTGTTTGGCTTAGTATTTCCTTAGCAGTAGTATTAAGTAAACCTTGTGTCACTATTAAGTGAGCATTTAAGAGATTACAAAAATCAATGAAATTGTTGTTTCTGCTACAGTTATACCTGCAAGCTGTGATCAAGCTGGGCATTGCTGACAGGCACCATTGAAATGTGTGATGTTCAGTCTCCAGAGTGGTCATATTCAAAAATAAGTCAAATAACAAATGGCTGTACTTCATGATAGTATGACAGGATAATCACAAGTATTCTGTTATGAGAAATAATTAGTACCTTGAGCCATTTTGAATGCACACCAGCAAATATTTCATTTTATACAACTGTCAAGCAGCATGTGCTCTGTTATTACTGCTGGTTGTGAATAAGGAGAGTGCAATTTAAATTTCTACATACATATGGTGGTAGAGCTGTGTGGTACTAAAAGAACTTGCCCAAATCTCTTTAAAAAATAAAAAGACATTTTCAAATTCAGAAATTCAAGATGGTATCTCTTTGAAAGTATCCATGATATGAAGAGGAGAGCAGTTGATGAGAGCTAACAAGATTATCTTAATAGGAAGGAGAATCAGGAATAGCAAAGATCTTGCTGGGAGGGGATTATCCAGAGAGGTCCCTCTAGCTCAGATTGGAAAGACGTTTGCCAAAGTGTTGTTAACAGCTGCAGACAAGAGCACTGAGTCTCTAAAACAGGGCCCAGGTATGATGTATTCCAAGCTTAAAGCAGTTGTCAGATAAGCTTTGCTTCTGACATCTGTTTTCACAAAAGCTCTGGTTTTAGTCAAAGGCTTTTTGTTGAAAAAATCATCTGGTTCCAACGATACCACACAACTCAGAATGCTGAAAACCCCTCCTGCCAAAATCTCTCTTAAATCAATTAGAAAATGTGAGAGTCTATTCCAGATAATTTTATCAGTCTGGCTGGGAGGGGAAGAAGAACTTCTGTCTGAAGAAGGGCAAGAGAATAGAAACTTCTTCCTGGTTGGTGCAAGGCAAAAACCTCTCAGTCCAGTTTGCATGAACAAGACAAACTGGATCTGACCACTGCTGGAAAAGGTTTTTCTTTCTCTTACCTGTGAAAAGTTATAACTTGTCATAGTACTGAAAATATATTTTAGTCAGGTGGTAAATGATAGAAAAAATGCTTTAGATTCTCTTTCTGTGAACAAATGGTTATACCCAGTTTATTTATTTTGTATAGATAAGGCCTTTTATGAAAGCACATTTAAATCGGGACAAAGACAAGGAGCTTCTAAAGCTCACCCAATACCTCAAAGAAATAGCAAAATTAGATGACTTTTTGGAGCTGAATCACAAACATTGGGAAAGGTAAGAACACAGTCAAAATTCTTACTTCCTTCTGTCCTCCCCCGTGTTTTGTTTGAGGTTATTTTTACAAACATCCGAAGCAATGGAACTGATGAACTTTATAACTTAGAGTTATTAAGGTCCTTTAGACTTAATAGGAATTTTAATAGAATTTTAATAGGACTGTAGTGTTGGGGCAGCTTTCCTAAAATGATAAGATTTTGACAGAATGCATCTGTATTTTCATGCTTCTCCAGTATTCAGCACTGCCAATTATGCAATTATGCATCGTAAAAGGAAAAGAATTTTGAAGGAACGTGGTCCCTGGAAACCTCTCTCTTTCCTCTCCTGCAAAGTTAGGCTGTGGCTTCACATCCCAACTCCTTTGTTATGAGGCAACTTTTCTGGCAGTGCCTTCAGGGTGGTGTTAGTGTGGTTCTCAGGCACCATCCAGGTTGGGTGGTGTTGCAGGATTCATCAGCTCCAAGTTACTGTCTTATGAACAAGAATTTTCCAGCTGCTCGAGCAAAATCCTTCTTAATGGTTTTGTGCAATTAAAGCCTGAAGCTTTAATGCATGTGAAGAAAAGCTGTCGGAAAACCACTCCTTGGGTGCTTAAAAACAGAGCCTCACAGGCTTGATACAATTTCTTTTTTCTGATTAGAACAGAAAGTGAAATGTTAAACTTTAAAAGCAGTGAGATTCAGTGGATATTTCACACTGTCTGTGAAATTGGTTGGATTTTTTCTTCTAGAGTATTTGCAAAGCCTTCGCTGTTCACCACATAGCCAGATTGCTCCAGCTCTGGTGCTGAGAGAGCTGTGAGATCAGAATGCAAGCAGTTCAGAGTCACTCAGATTCCCCAGAGAAGCTGCTGCAGGGCTGTTCTTTTCAGGTTATGCTGGATCAGTTCATTAAAGCCCTGAATTTATTTCAAGGAGTGCCATTACTAATGGGCCTTTTTATCTTAAAGGATATAAAAGCCACTTTTCCAACTGATGTAATTTTCCATCCTCTTAGAATGAAACAGGTTTCCATTTCCTTCCTCCCTTTTGTTTAAAAAGCCTAATAGAGTCTTAACTAAAACATTACTTTGAATAAGCACAAGATAACCTATCATGGAATTGAAAGATGTTGAAATCAAGTGAAAATCATAAATGGTATTGCTTGTATTTCCAATTTTTGGTTATCAGTAGGAGGATTGTTGGTGAGAAAAGAAAGCAGAGTCATACTTTGACCTTAAGCTCCCAGGTATATTTGTGCCCACCTCTCACTTGGTGAAAAAATGTACTTTTGTTTCTTCCAGGTATCTTTCAAAGAAGCAAGGACAATAACACATAATAAAACTGTGTGGCACTGAATTGAAGGGAACATCACTAAGATCATTGGACTTTTCCTTGCTTTTGTGCTAGAGTATAATAGTGCTGGACACTGGACCCAATGCCAGAACGACTGCTAAACTTGGTCTTCCAGTTGGTTGGTTGTGGGTTTTTTAAAAGATCACAGCAATAAGCTCAAAGTGGGAGAAACAAGTCAGTTCCTTTTTCTTGCATTCAGTTCTGGTATTACTTCTCAAATAACTTTCCTCTCCTTTGCTGCTGAAGTACAACCATAACCATCAAAGACCAAAACCATTCTGAGACTAGAAAAAGAAATATTTAGACCAAAAAAGTTGACTAAAAAGCCAACCTTGGCAGTGTATGAATTGTATAAGTCCTCTATTCCCTCCATCTTTAGAAACAGTCTCCCTCTCCCATTCCAGTATTTAAGTCTATAAATTACAAGTTGTCTAAGTTTGGTATGTATTAGTATGTCAGTGTTTGTGCAAGACAGTAAGATGGGAAAGTACCACCTCTGTGGCCAGTTTACCCCACTGTGTGAACTTGTACTATAAAGCAGTGTTTACTGGAAAACAAAAGATTGAAGTTGGAGGGAGAGAAACCCACTGTTACTTGATCAGTGAAAAGCAGCCTGCCTGAAAAATCCCCGTATGTCAGATAAAGGGTTTAAACCTCGGATGGGAAAGTCACATTCCTAACAAAGCATGAACAAAACCCTTGTTCTCTTCTAGCTAAATCTTGTCAAAGTGCAAACACTGTGTTTAAATACAATATTCAGCCATACCGTTCTTAAAATATCATTTACTTGCGCTGCTTATGCCTGCACTATAGAAGTGTGATGTGACTGCTGTTTGGCATTTCCAACACTTGTGCATTATGCAGTTCATGGATTTGAAAGAAGACTGACCCTTTCAAATAAAAAATGGTATATATTGTTCTTAAGGAACTATAGCAGTTGTGTAAATAATAAATACCTTTTTCATACTTCGTGTCCTGTGCTGCCTTCAATACTTAGCTTGCATAACAGAGGAACCATTGATAATACTAATTTAAGGGGTTTTTGGAGGATTTGTTTGGATTCCTGAGACACCAGGTTTGCGTCAGGAGTTGAGTAAGAGACTGGTATGTGCCTCCGTGGATTAGGGAAGTGGTGCTGGATCGTGCAGCACCAGGCTGGCCAGGAAAGGAGCCTTGACAGCACGTGTCAGGCTGTCAGGACAGCAGGCACAAATGAGCTGCTGGGATGAGCACCCGAGGCTCCGGCTCAGTGACCTGTCAGAAAACATCCAGCTTCTTGTCCAGGACTCTGTGAGCTTTAGCACCAACCCCAGCTGCCTTTGAAACGAGCAAACCAGAAACCTGATGCATAAAAGTGGTGGTTTAGCCAAGTATGGGGGGTGAAGATCTGCTGGTTTGTCTCCTAGAGCTGATTGCTGATCGAGGAGCTGCCTGACCCCTGAACAGACAGCACAGGGAGAATCCCTGAGCTTAGAACAGCAATCCTCTCCTGGAAAAGCTGCAGCAGCAATCATGGAATGTAGGACTGGAGTATTGCAGTACACTGGAATTCCTTCGACTTTGGACAGTGGAAAGAAGTCAAGGCATTGCAGTTAAACCAGCTGTGAAGTTTTTGCTGGGCAGAGAGAAAACCAAACGAAGGGAATGTATTTAAACATGTGCCTGTATTTTTTTGCTCAAAGTTGACCTACAAGCAGAAGATTACAGTGAATGAGCAATACTCATTTCTTTTGCTTTATACAAGCAAAATTTTTAAAAATCAATCTTGATTTTATCTCAGTGACACGGGGATTTTGTCCCAGCATTTGAAAGTATTCACTGATATGAAGGAGGTGTGCACTCTCCTTTCAAATATTTTATAAGCTGAGCTGGAACATGCGAGTGTGATCTCAGTGTGATGGTAACACAGAGCTGTTGCTGACAAGTTGTTATGTCTTTTATGACTAATATCATTTCCCTTACCATATTTTCTATTTGAAGACGAGTCTTGCAGTTTGATTTGGTTATCTTCTAAAAATGCTGCTGGGATTTACTTGGCTGAGATTTTTAAAGTCGTGAAGCTGTGGATAAGGCAGGCACAAGTCTGATGTTCAAATGACAGTACAAGAATCTGGGGTCACTGATAGGAGAGTGGGTTAAAAATGGTAAAAGCAGCAGGAAGAAATCTGGATTTTTTTGTTGCTGTGGTTTGTTGTGGAAGCAGGTGGCATCAGCAGGTTCAGAAAGTTCAGCATCTTCATGGAATAGTCCACAGGCAGAAGCTAAAGGGAATAGGGAGGTCTAATAACCTGTAATAAAAGGACTGGAGGTGCTCAGGAAGATGGGAGTGGGTCACACAGAGCACTGCACTACAGGACTGCTCTGGGCAATACCTACAATAAGACTCTGCCAAACTACCAGAGTAACTGCCAGGATAAATGGATAATTTTCTGGTTAGGCCCAAAACAATGTCTTTATTGTTCATTAATGCAGAGGAAAACTCCTGTGCTGATTTTCTGTTTCTCCTCTTCAATAGGGAAGGCAGTTTTGACCTACTCGTATTTCCAAAATGTAGTTAAGCCTGGAGAATAACTACGGACAGCAAGATTTAAAGGTTTATTCCTTGCTAACATTTACTTTCCTTCTAGATTATACTGAGGTGCCTGAGAAGTATTTGATCAATGGCTTTCACTCTCTATTAAAAGAGATGGTATTAAAGCATAATTAAAGAGAGGGAGCGAACGGCTTAATTACAGAGCTCATAATTTACCGTTCTGCAAAACTCTGGAGAAGCATTAAGTGGAGTCTGAACTATTCCAAATATTTTCATGTGTCAGAGATTGTCCCAGGCTCCCAGTACACGTCAAACATTTTGTATGTTGTTCTGTCTGATTATTCAGACCAGAAGAGACAGTCCATTTCCAAATGAAGTTATTTCAGTAAGCCCTGGATATCTGACAACTCCAATGCCTCACTGTGGCATGAATGCTCATCACTGGAAGTACATGGAGTGACAGCTGAAGCCAGGAACTGAACTGCAAATTCAGCTCCACAAATCCTGCTGCATGACTGTGAAATCTACAGCTAGTTGCCAATTTTTATTCCTGACTTGACATTCGACTGACAGCAAGTGGATGCCAAAGGGTTTAAGACAATTTTCCACTCTGTCTGTTCAGGATGTATTTAAGACTGATGTGAGAAGTGCTGAATACTTGCTCCCAAGAAGACAAAGTCCAGGTAAAAACTGTATTTTAGAGGGTAAAGAAAAGTACACAGTTTTCCTAATTCATTAAAGCTGCTTGAAACAAGAAATGCTGGATGGAGAGGCAGAATCCTTGGGCATTTCAGTGTCGTCACTGCAGCAGCTGTGGCAGGTACTAGTGGATATTAGCAACTGCTGCACCCAGTGTAGGGTGCCTGATGAAGTGCTTTGTCTGAGGGACTGACAGAGAAAAATTTCAGTGAAAAGAAAATGTTGAGGAAGAGAATAACAGGACTAGAAGATAAAAATACTGCTGAGCCCTGGAGAAGACAAGAGACATCTTCCAGGCATTAAAAGTTTTTTGTGTGAGCAATATTTGCAATATCTTGTTACCAGGGACTGGTGCTGATATCTGTGCTTTGAATGGGCTCTGCACGAGCAAGGACGTGGTTTAGATGCAAGCAGCCTCAAAGATTCAATAAGAACAGCCTCGTGATGGGAGGTGAAAAGTTTTGAATAAGTTTTCCTAAAAAAAGTGAAAAATGGCTCTGTGGGCTCACAGTGCCAAGTTTGACTCTCCTGGCTTTATCTGCACCACACCACTTTAGACCTGTATTTCCCAATCCATCTCTATCATCCCCCATTATCCTTTAGATCACTGATAATCACACAAGGCCTCAACCTCATTCATGCATCAGCCCTTTTCTGATGGTGTTTTATAATAGAGAACTTCAAAATGATCTATTTATATACTGATGAGCTTTCTCATACAGCCCCGAGCTTCATTATTTATGCTTATTTAGGAAGTATGCTCATTTCTGGAGATCCTTTGATGCTGCTTTGAGCACTTGGATGCTCATTTAGCTCTCAGGAGTCCGTGCTGAGCTTGGCCTGTGTCCTTGCCACACACAGTCGCATACAATGCCCATGCCATTAATTTCTATGTCTCTCCTAGCAAATAGTTTTCCCACCAATTCATTTTCTGTTAAGAATGGGTACAAGTCAAAGGGAGCTTGTTCTCAAATTGCATAATGCTCAGAGCACTACGGCTGGGGTGCTGGGCACAGCAAAAAGTGCATCATTAACACCCCTTGAAAGTTTTTGTTGGTTTGTTTTTTTCTTTTAACTGCCTAGTGGGAATTGCACACCCACTCTGCTCACACCCCACCATTTGTCAAGGTGTTTATATATCAGAAAACAGCAGCTTTTATCATTTGTCATGGCAGGGGCCAGGTTTGGCTGCAGCTCCTGTGTGGAAGGGGACTGGGTGACCTGGAGCAGAGCCTGCACGGTCACTGCTGCTGAGTGATGTCCCCTCCTCCCCCTGTAACACTCCAGAAGACTTTGACCTTGGTGTTTTGAAACACTTAAGATTGCATCAGATTTTTAGTACTAAATATCTGTGGTGTTAAAACACTTGGTATTCAACAGTGGGAGCCTTGTTCTTCACTACTTGTGCTGCTCTTGAGAGCAAAGCAAGTCAAACTCAGGACCAGGGCATCAAAGAAGTCATAGTTCACTGTAAATTCCTGAGTCAAACTTCTCAACCTTCAGATCTGATTGCGCTTTTCATCTCCAGCCTGTTCTACTTGCTGCAAGATCAACCCCTGGATTTTGAGTTGGATCTGTCACAATCCTTCCAGAGCACAGACCGCAGGGCCAGACAGCTGGGCATGAGTGATGGCTCACAGGCTGGTCAATAAACTTATTTAAATTGTTTCACATTGGAGGAAAACGTCCACAGATGCATAAAAAAATGGGTGTCAGTGCTGAGCTTGTTCAAGAGTTCTACTTCTGTGCATGTTCTCATAGTAACACTGTGGGTAAAAACCTCCTTCCCAGCTTTGTTTTTTTCAATGCTCTATGATTTTTTTTTTTTTGCCTCACTTCTTAAAAGTTTCTTGGTGTGGGTGTGTTGTATCTTTCAATCTCTGTTTCATTGGCCCAGTGGGCTCCTGCTCCATGGCAGGCACTGTGCTGTGGCATGGGAATGACTCGGGTTGGTGGAGCTTTGTACATGATTGATGAGCTACAAGCCAAGAGCTCCACTGGTGAACACCCAACTTTATGCCTCAGGTGTTTTCCCCCCAAGTTTGGGTCATACTCAAAAAAACAAATGGTGGCACAGTGAGAATATTGTAAATTTAACAGATTCTAGTAAAACTTTCTAAGACACCCTGGTTCCTGGGGCAAGATGAGGTGGCTCTAGAATTGTATTTTGCAAAGCTTACGATTGTTTATCCCATTTTCAGTATTCAGTTCACATTTCATGACATACAGGGGTGTGTGTGACATTTGTGAGCAGTGAAAGCTGCATCAGTTTAGCAGGGGAACATGAGCAGAATTTCAAGCAGACACTTAAACTGCAGCTGATGCACTTTTGGGTCCCTCTGCTGTCCTAATGAGCACATTTTTGGAAAAGTTAAGTGTATCAAACTGCCTCAGAGATGAAATTGATAAAGTGATGTGGGATTTTTTTAAATCTGATTAATCCCTTACAGATGTGACTAGACAGAACAGGTATGTTGCAAAATCTTTTCCTATAACAAATGGTATTAAATTTCAAAAAAAATTATTTGTGTCTAACACTTGAAGGAAATTCTGAGCTTCAGATACAGAGGGTTTGTAATTACACCTAGGCAATATCCCTACTCCCACAAATAGTAAATTAGTTGAGATAAACACATTCAGAAGCTGTTAAGCTACTTTGGTTTGGATTTAGTGAGTAGCTGCAGCTGGAAGAAAGCAGGCAAATAATTGAAATTTCTGAGTTCTTTAAACAGAATCAAAATATTGTGGTTTTTATGTGCATTTCCACTTTCAAGTAGTCCTAAATTTTAAGAATTTAAGTAAGCAGCAATGATTTTTTTTCCTTAATATTATTGGTTTGTTTGGGTCACTAAAAAAAAAAATCAACCCATTGATAAAATTATTCTTTTAGATAGACCACAACTGAATAAATTTGGGTAGATTTAGTTCTGCAACTAGTAAATCATGTAACATTCAGTTTTATGGAGCTGAGATGACACTGTTGTCACTGATAAACGACTTCATGGCTTGTCCTTCACTCAGCCCAGCAATCCCTGACCAAGTTTATGACAGTTTGTCTGGCTTTAAACTGAGAGATGCTACAAAATTGGAGTCTATTTAAACTTGGATCACTGATGCAGAGCTATTCATCACCCTCTGATGCTTGGAAAGGTGTGTTGAAGTGCACATGCCAAGAGCCCCACAGCTCCCTGCTCGTCCAGGAGCCTCAGCTGCGTGCTGGGATCAGGGATGAGGGTGAATTAGGGAGGAATGCCTGCCTGCATCTCTGCTGGCACTGCAGTTAACCCAGAACTTCTCACTGAGAGGTTATGGGCGGCCGGCAAGATGAAAACCCCAAAATGAGCACTAAATCTTGTGAGATTATCATATAAAATCCCTTAATGGAAATGTAGGCACCACAGATAATTATGGATCCACAGTGCCTGACTCAGTCAAGTACAGGGCACGATTCCAGAAACTCGGGAAGGAAAGTAAGTTACAGTATTGTCTCCAAAAACTCTTGAATCAAGCCAGAAAGCAGCAGCATTACTAAGCTGTCAGACATTTCGGGCAGTAAGCAGGGCAAATGGAGACTCACAGGCAGAGTTTCCAGCACTAGTCCATCTTTCACAAGAATCAGATGAATTTTACACATCCCCCCTGCATTGCCTTTCCAGTGGGGTGAGCAGAAGCCTTGGGACAGGCATGGGACAAGCACTGTTCTAAAGTCTGGAAGGAAACCAGACAGGAGCTTTCCAGCTAAAGCTCCTGCCAGAGCCAATTAGGAGGCGACAGCCAGATTGCAGCAGCTTTGGAGGGGCAGGAGACAGCACGGAGTGACCTGATCTCACCTGGCGGGGACAGCACGGGCAGGGCGTCCTGCAGCCAGTGTCAAATGCTCCCCAGCCCTACGAGGACCTAGCAGCAGGTGTGCTCACCCAAACCATTCCTCAACCCCTCAGTCAGGCTGCTTCCCTGTTCCTGAATCACAAGGAAATGTGGGAACAGCAGGATTTTCTCAGGGCGGCACAGACGTGCCCCAAGAGCAACAGGGCACGGCTGGAGGGGAATCTGCAGGTGCTGCCCTGCTGCCTCCCCCAGCCCCTGGCCAAGCTGCAGCAGCTGGGCTGAGAGGTCCATTCCCACACTCGTGTCCCAGAGCACGGTGCCCTGGACACCCATCTCCCCACAGCCACCATCTCTGCTTTCATCCCCACACCTGGTCTCAGAGACCTTCTGTCACTGGAGAAAAGCCACAGAGCCACTCAGGCTGACATCAAAGAAAGTTTTTGCTCGTTTGGAGTCCCAGGCTCAGTGCTGAGTGCACTCAGCTTGGCCTGCCTGATGCCAGGATGATTTTTAGCTTTTTCTTTTATACCCCTCTCACATACTCTTTTATAGTTTTATGTATTCTTAGTGCTTTTAGCCTACATACTTGTAACTTTGCAAGCCTGAAAACAGAGCTCAGCCCCACGGCACCATTAAACCAGGAGACCAAACATCTTGGGAGCCCCAGACACCAAGGGCCTCTCCAAAACATATTTTTGTAAACTCAGATAGGTCCATCCAGGGAGAAAGTTCCTCAGAACAGGAGGTTCATTCAAGCCTCTCATTGGGAATCTTTGATAAATATGTTAATTTTACAAGGCCTGTAATTGTGTGTATTTCGGTGTGACGGAGCACATGCATTTCGGGGCATTCCACCTGGCCCAAGTGCTGTACCCCAGGATCCTGAAATAAATACTGAGGTAAAAACCCCTTTTCCCCATAAACGTGTTTTGGTTTTAATTTTAAGACCAGGGAAAGGCAACATGCCCACAACACAGAAAATTCAAGAAACCCCTTCAGGGTCAGCACTGCCCCTGAGGGCACAAAGAGCCTCCCACTGCCCTGAGCCCAATTTTCCTGCTTGCTGGCCCAGCTTTACCTTGAGGCTGCTCCTTTACCCCAGACATCCTCCCATTGATCCCTACCAGTCCCCAACCCGGCACATTCTCTCATTTTAAACATGAATCCCCACAGGGAAAAGTGTGGTTCTCATGCTTCCATCACCTTGCCAGCATCCAGCAGCAACAAAGCCACAGCACAGCAAGGAAGCTCAAGTGCTTTTCACTTCATTCTCATGAACAAAGCACCACCAGCCAAGGACTATCCATTTGCTGAGGGCAGGGGTTGAGGCTCATCTCTAATTACACCTTGTCCTCCCTCCTGTCTCAACAGCAGGGAGCTGCTTTTGAGGGGAGGGGAAGTCTGCCTGGTCAAAGTTGAGTGTTTGACCAGCACACCCTGGCACAACTGGAGTAGCTGGAGGAGAAGAGCCCTGTGAAAGCAGGAGTGAGGGCTGTTATCAGAGGTTGGCAAGGAGCATCATGGAGCTGTCTCAATATCTGACATCTGCCAGACTCCTGAAGCTACCAGGGCGACGTTAGCAGGATGTGTCCCAGGGCTAACCAGAGCTGCAAACAAAACAGGGCCTGGGGTTTAGTCCACTGGAATTGTTTGCCACCTACCATGCAACATCATGCTGATTTTTAAAAAAAGTTTGCTTTTCTGTCTCCCAAGTTTTCTCAGCTTACTTCTTGAATCGTGATTTGAGCTCATATTAGAAAGGTTTAAACTATATAAATGCATATACAAATATATATCTATTTCGAGAGGTAGAAGTTTAGGTCTCACCTAATCACCGCAGCCCAGGAGCTGGGGCTTTACGAGAAAGAAAAAAACAATATTTCACGGATCACAGCCTGGTTCCAGAACTACACCGAAGAGACAAGATAAAAGCAGCCGGTCTGTGGCAGCATCCAGTGTCCATCGGCAGTACTGCACCCTGCCCAGGCCAAGGCCTGGACCATTTTAACCAGGAAATCCTTCACAGAGTCAGAGTCCAAGCCTCAGATGGGTTCAGTGAAAAGTGTAGCAAGTGTGTCACGCTCCGAGTCCTAGCACTGATGCTTAATCTCGGTATTTGCACCTGGCAGAGAAACCAAAAAACATTCCCCAAATCACAGAGGTACAAAACCAACTCACCCTGGCTGCATTGCTCTGTCCCCAAAACTTCTTCCTCCAGGGTCTGCAGGAGAAATGAGCAACGCCCTGTGGGAAGAGAGGAAACTGAGTTCTCTCAAGCGAAGAAAGCCATCACATTTTACCCATCCTATGAAGGGGACTGCACCCCATGCCCGAGCTTTTGGACGGGAGGCGATGGATCCCATCCAAGCAGAGCCCTAGGAACACTAAAATTGCATTTTTCTCGTTTCCGTAGGGCTGACTCTCTCCCAGAGGTCGGCACAAAGAGGGTTTCAGGGCTCCTCTCCGAAGAAGGCTCTGCAGCAGGAGCGGAGCCCATTCCCGGCTGGCACCAGAGGGAGCCCCATGCCCGGGAACCGAGCATCCTCTGGCAGGCACGGAGCAGGGCACCTTCCGCAGCCTCTCCTGGCTCCTTTCTAACGGGTCATCACCACAAAAGGACAAAATCGGAGCCCCCTCTGGCCGGGTGTAACTGTGCATAAGGATTTAGGGCACGTCTAGGAACGGAGGATGCGTTCACATCAGCTCCCAGGCAGGGATGGCTTTATCACAGGTCACTCCCCAGAATCATCCTGCCAAAGAAAGGCACAACACTCCTTAGGAAGGCCAGGAGCGTCAGAGGCAGCCCCTGCCACGACAGCAACATTTCTGTTCGCTCACAATTAACTGAGCAATTTTAGCTTTGAAAGGGGAAGGGCATCCCTCTGGCCTAGGAAAGCTCAGTTTTGACGTTATCCTTCAACTCCTGATTGAAGCTCTGTCAAAGCCCTGCTGTCTCCAGGATCCTGAGGAGCTGATCTCCTTGAAGTCCTCGTCCCTCATTGCCCCATGTGTGACAAAGCCAAAGAGGTGCCCTGAAGCCCCACCACATTTGGAACTTTGAAACAAGCAGCTCTTCCTGTGACACCAGCATTTCTATAGGGGTAAATCTTATTCCTCCCCCAGTCTGCCTTTCTGTATTGGGGCAATCCTTGTCTTCCACATTTTCTAAGCCTTCCCCAGCGTTTTTAGAGCTGCTTGTAAGACACCTACACGAGGCACAATTACTGCAGCTGCGCCTGTGAGAAGTTCCTAAACTATGCTGTTTATTTCGGGGCAAAAAAACCAAAAAACCTACCCACAAAAGCAAGCAACAAACCAACAAAACCCCCATTAACTCCCAAAAAACAAACACCAACATTCACACCACTAAGCAAACTCCTCACCTCCTCTTTGCTCTATTGTCCGTGAAAACAGACAAATCTTTCCCCTGGGCTCCTATTTAAGCCCTTCAGCTGTGACAGGGATGGAGGGAACTGTTGGCTGATTCCCAACATCTGGGAGCCCTTTCACCCCAGGGCAGGCTCAGCTGTTCTCTAATCCATCAGGGACCCAATACACTCTGACATCCTCCTGCTGCTCCCTGCAAATGTCACCATCTACATCTTCTCAGTGCCCTGAAACACTCCTACAGCTCTCCCCCCGCTCCCTGAACAATCCTTCTCCCTGTTCCCGTGGCTCACAATCCCCTCCACTATTCATTTTTGGACCCTGCCCCAAAATAAGAAAGGCATTGGAAAACCAAAGTGAAAATCCACCAAGAGAGTTGGGGGCTGGAGCATTTGCTCGGTGAGAGGAGGCAGAGGGAGGTGGGGTCACCCAGCCTAGTGAGAAGGTTTCAGGGGGACATAACAACGACCAGTTGAAAAGCAGGTTCCTGAGCAGATGGATTCAAACTCTACATATTGGTACATGAAGAGATGAGATGGTTGAAAGAAAAGAGGTTGAAATTGAATACAAGGACAAATTTCTTTACCATAGTGACAGCCAAGCCCTGGGACAGACAGCCCAAGGAGATTGCACATCCACCTTTGTGGGCTTTCAGGGCTAAATTTGGTAAAGCCCTGAGCAGGCTCATAAGATCTCAGCACTAACCCTGCCATGAGCAGGAGGTTGGACCAAAGTTCCTTCCAAGCTGATCCAGCCTGCTTCTCTTTGGGAAAAGAGGGTGAACCGGAATGATAACCAAGTCCAGAGCTTCCTCCCCAGCCGGGTTGTGGGAACCCTGCAGTCAGCACCACCACCCTTGGATCATCCCATGGCAGCTTGAAAAGCCTTGTCAAACACTGTGAATGTCACAGGAAAAAAGTAGGGCAAAGGATCCAAGTGAGTTGCGACAGTGACACGTGCCTGTGCTGGGGGAGGAGGAGGAAGCAGTTGAGCTCACAAGTTAAATGGGCCAGGAGCCTGGACACAATAAAGAATCAGCTGCATCACCAGCAGAGTGAAGCTGTGAGAGGGAAATAACATCCTTCCCTTGCCATGGGCATGGCCTAGTCACAGGAGGGTGCTCAGAGGTGAACAGTGGCTTCCTCGCAGTGAGACCATGCACAGATTTCATTCTTACTGTATTTTAACTGGTGTGGGACCGAGTGAGATGTGGGGAGCACCTGGCCCTCATTCCACTGCAAGGGCTGACTCCCACCCCAGCCTCTGCCCCTTCCTCCCCGGGGAGAGAAAGAGCTGTGAAGACACTCATGTTATCTAAGAGAGATCTCAAATGTATCATGACTCACTCACCTTTCAAAGCTGTCAAAAAAAAACCACCCAAAACAACTCAACAAAACAACCCAAACCCAACACAACTTAAAAGGTGTAGGAAGAAAATCAAGGAAAAACAGTGGCTGAAGGTTTGATTTCTGTTTTGGTGTGTATTTTTCTGGGGAAGCAGCTACACACGGATGGGAGCTCAAGCCAGACAGCCCCTGCTGCCCTGTCCCAGGGATCCATCAGCCCCCCTGGGAAGGTGAATCCAGCATTCCAAAACCAAGAGTGAGCACACCTGGCACTAGCAAAGCACCCCTTCCATCGCAGTTAACTGGGGCCATGTGCCTGCTCAGCTGGAAGGATGGATCACAACAGAGGTGGCTTTTGCTGGAGCACTGCCTCTCTTGGCCTCTCGTAGGGACAACATTTTGGGAAGTTTCCACAACTGAGGGAAATAATTTCCTCAAGGCAGATTACTCCCACTCTCTACTTCCCTGGCACAGGTGGAGGAGATAGTAGTCGGGTCTGTGATGTATGGAGGTGTTTTATTTGCTATTTTCTCTGAAAAAGCAAAATACGAGATGGTTATTAAACAGTGAACTTCTGCAATTTCTGTTCTCTTGTGATATGTGCTTGTTATCTCAGCCTCCAGATTAAAAAGGATTAGACATGGCAATATGCTGCGAGAATTTTGGAGTCACTGAGGGCCATCTCAGGCTTAAAGATGTTCGATTACCCTTCTCTCATTAAAATGTCATTTTACATCTTAAAAATGGGGTCTTTTTGCTCTCGTCCTCTGAATGTGGTGCTGGTCCAGAGCTGCACAATGTAACAGGATCATCACAGGATAACCAAGGTAGGAGAAGACGTGGAGGTCATCCTGCTCCAAGCTGGAGGATTGATGAGGAAAGGCACTTTCCCAATGTGTTCTTCATGACCATTTGTGCATCTTGCTCCCTTCAATCCCACCCATGTTCTGGGAGTCCTGCTGTCGAGTTTAGTAACACATCTGAACTTAAAACCACCCAAGGGCCCAGGCTGTACAATTGGGTCACAGAGAGGGTTGGTCTACTTCAAAGAAGAGGTGGCAGATTTTGCAAGAATCCAATAGGTTGGGATGGGAAAAATGTTAGGATCAAAGGCAGCTGGTCCGAGAGAAGCTCCAAACCAGCTCCAAAACAAAGATTTGCCTGTGCAGCTCAACCACTGGCTGCCTGCCTGGGAAGTTACCAAATGAAAAAGGATTTGCCAGAATTGGGTTATGTGGATTACCAGAGGAGAAGCTGGTATTAGGTGTGCTGAGGCCTCTCTTTTTAGGCATTGTGCTCCAGTTGAGTTCAAAGCTGGGATTGTGGCAGGAGAGGCAAACGCTCGAGCTCTGTCCAAACAAGGTCCAGAGGTTGAGGTGTTCAGCATTTAGGTGCTTGCAAAAGATGTTGACCCCTGAGGCTCATGATAAAATCTAAAGCTCCCTTTGAAAGTTAAGTGTTTAACATGAAGGAGCTGCTGTCCCATTGATCTGCTGCCAATGTTTTAACAAGAGGATGCCACAAGTATTTCCCTGTGAGAGTTTTACACAGTGAAAGGGGAGAGACTGTAAAATTACTTTTCTTGTGTTTGCACAAAGGATTTGTCAGCCAGAGTGAAGAAGAGAGAGGGCAGCAGTGTGAAAAGCGAAGAAAGAAATGAAGTCTATGTGTATTAAAAATTGTAAATAAATGCAAACATGTGTGCCGGGGAAATCAAGGACTGTGTATGATTCAGAGAGAATTTATCCCAGAGAAGAGGAGAGTAAGCCCACAGCTCTTCTGCTCCCGGGATTTTTTTTTTTAAATTATTGACAATTTATACAATCTGGCACTCTTCTAAATATAATTTTATTAGCATGAGAAGCTACTTGGCAGCAGGAAACTAATGCTGGCAAGTTCACAGTTTTCAAGACAAAGCGTTCTCTTAGAGGGAAGAAGGAAAAAGACTCATTTGGGAAGAAGAGCCTTGCCGCTTCTGCCTAAAACCAGCCTCCACCTGCTATCTTCTGGGTACAGGCTTAAATGGAGCAATATCCCCTACCCTCAGCTTGCTTGTCTCTGCTTTTCAAAGGAGATGAGGCATCTGCAGTCACGCTGTTCATCAGCTCTCCCGTCACCCTCCCACAGTAACCCCTGAGAGAGAGGGAACACGGCTATGGAGGCTGGGAAGGGAGCTGAGGCTCCCGCTGTCACCCACCCCCTGGGATGGGCAGAGTTGGGCAGGAGCCCACGAGCAGGAACAGTTTTTGGCTGCCCAGCATGTGCCAGTTTGCCAGGCAGGACGGGACAGAGGAGCTGTGGCTGGTAGGGACAGGAGGACACAATCCACGGGAGCCATGGGAATCACCTTTCTTCCCAGGAGGAAGGTGATGCAACAGCATAGGAGAGCAAAGCCATACATCAGGCTCCAGCACGGCTGGATCAAAGCATTTTTATGGTTATTATGGAAAAAAGAATCCAGCCAAGGAATCGTGCTGAGTTTTATTTTATTGAGCAGAGACAGCAGAGGGAGGACGGGCTGCTCCCGGGTCCGTGGCTGCTGCTGATGGCAGCTCAGCTCTGCTGCTCGGTCACAGGGAGGAC
Organism: Vireo altiloquus; assembly: GCA_013396875.1. Classification (NCBI taxonomy): domain Eukaryota; kingdom Metazoa; phylum Chordata; class Aves; order Passeriformes; family Vireonidae; genus Vireo; species Vireo altiloquus. Next base: position 1,409,104 of record VZRF01000927.1, read on the forward strand.
TCAGCATTTTCCCAGGTGCTTCAATCTTATTTTTCCTCCACTTCTCCTGTAAAAGGAGGGAGACAGACTTAGACCAAGCAGCAAATGAGAGACACAGCAGTGTGGACAGAGCTCATCCGTCCCAAGAGGCCTGACTCGTGCCACTCTACATCCCTGGTACCTCACAAGGAACCTCCAGCCATTTTTTCCTCTCCTCATTCTTCTCTGATTCCCCCTAGGATAAGGCAGCCTTGGCTGCACACTAAATGTAAGGATTGCTAAGGCAAAAACGTTTTGCACCCACATTCCGTCCATCAGGGATGGCTCCTATTGCATCTCCTTTATAAGGTGACAGAGCTCAGGAAAAGGAGAGACATCCTGTTCTTCCTCTGAGATCTTGTGTCTTGTTCCACAGAGTTCATTCAGACTTTTCAGGAATAACTTGGCATGGCTCAGCTCCCACATTCCTCCAGGCACTTCTCAGTACCCAGGAGTGTGGGCAGTGAGAGCTGCAGCCTGTGGCACATAGTGGGAATTGTGCATTAATTTAGTGAGTGTGGAAGGTACAGGCAGGATGCATTTGCCTCCCGGGCCCTGTGCTGCCTCTCAGCATGGCAACCAGCAGCCTGCAACGCCCAGAAATGAATTAAAATTAACTCATAATCACACAGCTCTGCTCCGAGGAGGAAACATTCCACTTGGCACGGTTCAGAGGCTGATCCAAACAGGGTACAGGGCCTCCCCTCCGTGAAGAACATCATTAGATCCCTGGAAATGAAGGCAAACCCTGCTATTTCAAGCCCCCCTGTGTCACTCACAGCACTGCCTTGCAGAAGGCACACTTGTTCCCATACGTGACGCCATCCGTGCCGCAGTGAGGGTTGGACTCCCTCGTGCAGTACACGCTTCTGTCTACGAACTCTCTACAAATCTGCACCAGGAATAATAAAAAAAAAAAAAACAAAACAAAAACCTTTCAGGACCCCCATGATCTTTGTTTCACTTTCCAGTCTAGACATAAGGTCATTATTGTAGTGCTTTTTCCGACAAGTGCTAACACTGCCTATTTTCTGGCAGAAAAAGCCCTCTCAGAAATGAGCAGAAGCAGCGTTTCAGGGGAATTTTGGCCCTGTGTTTGAGGAGGGAAATCGTAGTCACCTGGGAGAAGTCTTGATCTCCCAACAACAGGAGGGGTTTAGCCTAGGCATGCAGGAGAAGAGTCAGCACTGATGCTCTGTCAGGCACCTGGAGCTGAGCTACCTCCCTGCTGAATGACTTCAAGAGTGTTGCAAAACCCTGCACTCAGTTTGGTGCTTGCTGAGCTCCTGCTTTCCCAGAGGAAGGAGGGGAAAACCATAGGGGAATTCCCTAGGGAATTAAAAATTATGCCCAGGAAGTGTGCAGGTATTTTGTCTCTCTACAAGTTCCAGTGATGAACTAAATTTGCAGGAATAGAACACTCAATAATCCGTTTGCTTTGTGAGAAAGTTGGACAGTGAAGCCAAGTCAGAAGTGGTGCAGCACATAAACACCCCCTGTGCAAGCACCCCAGACCTAACCACTGGAAGGATTTGCTAAATCAACCATCTATTTCCCTGCTCTACCTGCTACCGTGGCCACACATCACATCCCCCAGGAAGCAGGGAACTCCCCAGCAGAGGGAATCCTTGGAAGGACCCACCTGCTCCCAGCAGACATTAAAAACTGTTTACCCAGCACCAAGATTTTGGGTTTAAAGACATTCCTCCAAAGCGAAATGCCACGACTGGATGTGGCATTCAGTGTTATGGCTTAGTTGACAAGGTGGTGATCAGTCAAAGGTTGGACTCGATGATCTTGGAGGTCTTTTCCAACAGTAATGATTCCATGATTCTATTAAATGCAGATTCAGCAAGCAGAAACAGCAGCACTAACCTCTTCGATCTCTTGACCTGCTACATCTGGAACTAAAACAAAAATAAGAGAAGGCAAATAAAAGCCAGACAGACTTTACACGTCAGCATTGCTTTCTGATAAAGTCTGAGCTAAATTCACAAACCCTTTGTGCAAACCACAGTGAAACATACTCCAGGTTTTCCCTACTCCGTCATCCCTCACAGGGGAAGAGGGGGCAGGAAATACATTATCTGAATTGCTTTTCAGTATTTTCCTATTTTGAAAAATGCTACTAAAATGCCATGCAATCATTCATTCAGCTGCTAACTACACCTCAGACACATAACCCAATCTCCTGGAAGGCAGCCACTCCCGGGGAAGCAAGCTGCCATATCGGATGTGGAACTGAGCTCCCAGAGATTTTAAACCTATAATGGCTTTTAAGGCTTTTAGGCTCCTGCACCTCTGAACAATGAAAGCAGCTGGTGCTGCTGACAGGGGTGGACCATGGAGGAGGAGATTCCATGCTTGGGTTCACAGCCATGCTCAGCACAGCCCAGAGACCCACCCAGGACAGGCTCAGCCTGGGTGAGATACAAAGAGACGTCATGGGGTGATAGAGAGCAGAACAGGCAGCGCCGGTCAGAACCAGCACAAAAATCCCCTCTGTAACCACAACCTCTGGGCTTGGAGCTAATCACTCCATGCTCTTCACGTTTCTTCCTGGCAAAACCTGCAGGCAGGAGTGCAGGCTGGGCCAGAGCTGTGAAACAGGGAGACCCTGTCGTGTCTCTAAGGGGGAACCTGACACTCCAGGGTGGGTTGAATGCAAATTTGCAGAATCTGGGTCACAGCAGTGTGGGACAAATAGCCAGCCCTTGGTGAGGCTGTAGCTGCTGGTCAGTGGGGTCACTGCCAGCCGTGGTGCTGCTCAGGTGGCTCCTGGGCAGGGGGTGGAAGGACTTTGTCCTACACTCATCCCTCCCCAGTGGAAATCCCACCCAACCCTCAGTCAGCTCAGTCCTCATCCATCAACCCGTCCTACTTCTTTTGCTATTTCTGTTGTCCTTTGGTGTTTTTTCCTGGTGCTGGCACATTTACCCTGTGCTCGCGTTTGGCTAGGCTGCCTTAGTGTTGAAGGCGCTGGTATGGCTATCTGCATATTATTTACAAAACAGCTCATTAAATATTTTTTATAAATATTACATGCAGCTACAGCAGAATCCGTGATGATGCTTCTTGACATCTGTTTATTTTATAGGAGATCACAGAGTTTGCTGCTATTCTGCCCGGCCTTGGAAGGAAGCATCAGCCTTCTGACGGAACCCAGTCCCAATTAAGACTCAATTAGAGACAGATGAATATTTCATAATGAATAATGTGTACAAAGCAATTCACCTCTTCTCCGTGCACAGCTTGCCATTTTCTCAAGTGACTTCTTTATTCAAATTATTCACAGAAAAATAAGCATAAATAATTCTTGTTCCACATATTCTTCAATAACTGTCGCCACACACCTTGCAGAGCTGGGTCAGCTGGACTCAAGCAAGTGATAGCATTGACATGATCTACAGATTCAAAAATCATCACTCAGCTTCCCCACACCATCACAGAGATGTGTAAATCTCCAGATAAATAGTTGCTGGATCCTTTTAATTTGCCCTCTTTGTTCTGACTCCTTTAGGACATTTGAATTTAATTTTCAAGCTTTTCTCTGCAACATCAACGAAAGTTGAAACTTTCATCTAATTACATCTCCACATCTCCAAGGAAAACACCAAATACCAAGATGCTTAGGATCAAAACTAGAGCAGATGACCCAGAGGTGAGAGAGTTTCTTCTCTAACTGGTTCAGCAAAACTCTCCAGCGAACATTTGTACCAGAAATTCATAATTACATTCTGCTTTGGCATATTTGCTGAAGAAATGCTCAGAATTTGCTCTCTCTGTCTCCCAGTGACACCTCCACTGCTTTATCCACTGCAGAGGCACACGAGGAGTGGAAATATGTCACATGAGTGAGCAAGTCCTGCAGATATTTTCTACTTGCTCAGCTTTATCTTCAAGCCTGTCAGCCAGTGATCAAGACTCTCCAGAATCTGTTGTCAGGAGAGGTTTTGGTGTTTGTTTTTCTTTTCTAGGCTAGGGAAAAGATCACTTACCCGAGAAGAAAGAGAGCAGCAGCAGGCTGAGAAGCACTAAGGCACCTGTAGCCTTCATGCTGCAAGGAGCTCTTTAGTCCAAGCCAGGGTCAGAGCAGGAGGTGTTGTCTCAATCCCAGAGTCCACAGTGTGCCCTCAGAGCTGCCTTTCTGTGTATTTATGTGCCTGTCCGTAGCTGTCCTAATTCCCCACCTTAATTGTGAGAACTTCTCCACTTGATTTCTAAAGCCATTATTGGTCCTGGCTGTTTTATGGTGCTTTAAAGAATGCTGCCCTGTCCACATCAAACCTAGAAAGGGATAATTATATGAGTGATAGACATGCTTGTAATAGAATTTTTTTTTTTTTTCTAAATAGTCACAGGATTCTCACAAGGGTGAATTTTCAAAGCGGTGATTCATTGGGGAAGCTGGTAATTTTCATTCTCAGGGCCCTCTCTGAATGCCACCACCAAGGCTCTGAGTGTGGCGTGATGACACTCACTGGATGTTACGAAATAAATCACAGCATGAGAATGTGTTGTCTGTGAAACCAATTATACGTTGTTCCCTGGCTATTTTTGAGGATGGTTCTAAATTTGTGGAGTTGGGGTGGAGAAGAGCTGGGCTGTGACATGCTCTCCTCGCTGTGTGCACAGTCCCAGATAGGACTGCTGACTCTCCTCCCTGAACTATTTAAACTCTAGCTGTCAATGTTTTCCCAGTTTTTCACATTCACAAACATATGTTAGGGCTCTGCTCCCACCGCAAGTGGCAGTGAAGGGAATTTGATGGGGAATTGGCAGATCCAAGCTCTATTTCCAGCTGAGGCTGCGCAAGGATTTGTGTTCAGCTGTACCGTTTGTCAAACACCTCTCCAGATAAGAATAAGCGTGAATTTTAGTATGTTTTCCTAAGGAGGCAAGGCTAAGGAGAGGAATGTGTGTAGATATATCTGGGTTTTAGTTCCCCCAGTGAATTTCGAATACGCAACTAGCTCCAGCCAAATTTTACACAGGAGTGAAAAAAAAAAAATTAAAAATAATGATCACATTTTTGCACATTTTTCTAGCAACAGAGAAAATATTCCACCAGCACCCCCAGCCAACAAGGGAGAGAGTTTCTGCAGGAGAGCAAAGCTATGCGCGCCCTGCATCTGGGGGGAAGCATTTCGGTTTGCAGCTTGCCAGACATCTCAAAATCCACGCAGTGGTGGAGAAACCGTGACCGACAGGCGAATCCCTGGCTGTCTATTAAGGGTGATCTCACAATGCAGCCTCTCGTGTAATTTAGTTATCAAACCCGTCAGCCGCAGCACCGTCCCCAGCCACGCTCAGTTCTGCCGCTCGCAGCACTCCTTGTTCGCCTTTCCTGGTTTCCAGACGTCACCGCTCACGGCCACAGCCTCGATGCCTCAGCCCCTTATCTGCCCAAACATTTCGGCTGCTGCAGCACAACTTCTGCCTCCAGCCTCAGCCAAACACACGGCAGGGAGCAGCCCCTTCCCGGGCTGAGCAGAGGAAAAGGCTAAATTACTGACCAGGTGATTATTGTTATTGCCTGTTTCCACTTCTTTATGGAACCTCAGAAGTCGGCTTGGTGGCAAAGGTGGGGGAATTCTGTCCCCCCCTGACATTCGGGGATGAAAGGAGGGCACCTGGACCTTGTGCAGCCTAGGGGGTGGCTGGGCAGAGTCCTAACCCATGCTGGGCCATCTTTAGACTTAAATACTACAAACCTTTCCATCTTCTGAAGAGTCCTTGCTAGAGGCCTACGAGACAGCTGGGACACAGCCAAATATTCACCATTTGGCCCCCCCATTTTGCTGCAGGTGAGGAGATCTTCTTTGGGCTTTTCCAAAGCCTTCTGCTCTCCTCAGGCTGGAGCTACCACTGCAGAGAAGGCTCACCATAAGACCTTGCCGTTGAAGACAATTTTCTGCTGTGTCCAGAACTCCACTAGTGTGTGGCCACTCTGTAAACATCTTGTCCAACAAGAAATTATAGCCAAACACATTAACTGGCTACTTTTACTGTTCCACAACTATTTTTTCTGTCACACAAGCAGGTAGCTAGTGAGGACTCTCATGACACTCCAATTTGTCTTTTTTTAGGAGCAGGCACAAAGGTATGCTGTGATTTATATTACCTGTAGTAACACCAAAATACCCTCTGAAAATAAGAATTTTCATTCCTCTTCCTGCTCTCTGTGCTGGTTCTAGGGATGAATGAGCCTCTTAACTTCTGGTGGTTAGCACCTACAAAATCCTTGGTCAAGAAATTATATACTTCAGGAAACAAGACCAAAAGAAGTGTCTTGAAAGTCACAAATTTTGTCCTAAATATCAGCCTTAGCAGCAGGTGTTCTTCTACCTAACAAGAGAATGGGAGGCAGAGAAAGGGCGAGGAAGGGAGTGTGTGAGCCATGGCACTTGGGACTTTTTTTGCTTGTGCTGTTTGCATATTAACTCCTTGACTCACCCAAAAAGATGGCACATCATCATGAGCAGTCATAGATGTCATTGTTCCTGCAGTGCACGCTTCAGGCTCCCACAGAGATGTTATCTTCACACCTTTTTTCCCAAGATAAAAAGCGCATTTGAGCTGTCAGCACATCTTCTGGCCCTTCCTTCCTGGAGTTAAAAATCCCAAGGCCTTTTCCTGAAGGGTCCTCTGCCTTACCTCTTCCTCACATACTCCTAGTACAGCTTTTCAGATCTCTTCTCCAAGAAGCTGAAAGCCTGAGCCCCATCTAATTTCTCCTCAGGTTCTCATTTGGCTCATTACAGCCTTGCGTAGCTTGCTGCAATTTTCTGCTGATGGGCACAGTCTCGATGGACACACCCTTCAAGGAAACAGAAGTTCCTAATTTTCTTCCCTGTGAGATACCTCCTCCCCTTGCCATAAGCCTCCTTTTTACAACGCACCACCAGACCTGCCCCTTGCCCAGGTGTGACCAGGCAGAGATGATCAGAGCCACCTTTCACACCTTTCCCCAGGAGCATCCCCCCAGGCCAAGGCCTCTAGAAGGACCAGTTCCTCCAAGTTCCAGTGCTGTGACAAAGACAAATCCATTTACACTCTGCAAGACTTCAAAATTAGGAAAGTGGCACTATTTTATAGCATTTTCTGATGGTTTGCTACAGAATGACATTCTCTTGTGAGGGCTTGGGCTGGTGCTTTGCTCTTTATTGTGGCTTATTTCACCACTTCTCCTGCCTGACCAATAAAGCCTGAAGACCATTAACCCGTCCAGAAAAACAAAATCAAAATCAAAATAAAAAACCATTACATGGCAAAGATTGTGGCTGCATTTAATTTATTGATCAATCAAAGCAGAGACTGATGCGTAACAGTTGAGGGAGCAAGGAAGAGCATGTCTGATTGAAGAATTTGTGAGGGAAATGTCGTGTTGAAGGGTCCAGCTCCAGCGCTTAGCATTCGCCCTGGTGCCTGAAGAGCAGAACTCCACCAGTGCGTCTGAAGAGAAAGAGGGAGACCAAAATTAGAGACATGGATCTCATTTTTACAGCCTAACTTTACCCAAATAAGCCAAATGCCATTGTGCTCTCCAAGGCATAAAGTACTTCACTCGATGTTCTGCCTTTTCAGATTCCCTGAGTTACAGGCTTTCCTATGTTGAAGAGATTTGGGACAAACCCCATAATTTTGGACACCTCCTCCAGTCACACTTTCAATCACCCTGACAGGGAGGCAGTCAGCAATGCTATGAGCCTGCAAGCGGGGATCTGCTTTTAATTGCCAGGGGAGGAGGAGAAGACTCACGCAGGCTTAAGATCTGCAGCGCCCGGGGGGTGGCAGCGGAGTGAGCACTGGGAGAGGAACACGGGGTAGGGATGGGAGCTAACGGGAGCTCTGGGGCTTCCACACCAGCTGCCACAGCTGTGTTTGAGCTCCAGCTGCTCTGGTTTTGTGGCCACACGGTGAGCTCTGTACTTACGAGACAGCGTTGCAGAACTGGCACTTGTTTCCGTAAGTTCTGCCGTCGGAGCCGCAGATGGGGTTGTACTCGGAGGTGCAGATGAGGTTGCTGCCCTTCTGCTGGTTGCAGTCGATCGTTTGCTGCTGCTGCTATTGGAGGAAAAACAGGGTTTAAAGCTCTCCTTCCCTATGTTGTCCTAGCAAGTGCTTTATGTTTATTTAGTATTTGCGATATGGCAAAGCACGAGAGCACTTTTCGGGAGCAGGGCTCTGTTGTTCCAGCAATTCTGCAGATTCAGAGAATGTGCTTGCTTGGAACAGCCTGAAGTAGGGAGATGGCAGAGTCAAAAGAAAATATATATATATTATTATAAATAGTGAAATGGCCATGCTGATATTTCCAGGCTGGCTCTCTCATGGCTGCTCTGGTTCAGCAGGCAAGCAAAGGCAAGTGGACAGAAAGGGGTTGGTCACAAGCCCCAGTGCACTGAGTGCTCCCACTCAGGGAATCACTGCTACTAATACTGCTCCTGCATCAGTGATTCTGCATCTCTCTCTCATTTGATTTCACAGCAAATGAAGGTCTCAGCACACTCTGCCTGCTGTTCCCAGGTCAGAGAGGGGACCAGGTACATGAGCCACAGGTTTGGTTCCATTCCCGTTGACCCTGGCACGCTTTAACTATTTCCCTCAAGTCCTATTTCCAGGCTAAATGCACCAGGACCATGCAGGAATTTCTAGTATTTAGTCATGAATTTGTGTTGCAAAGTGTTGCAGCAGTTAAGAGTGCAGATTTCTGGCTTTACCTGTCCGTAGCACTGTCCGTATCTCAGCAGGTCCACTTGCAGGCCGGTCCTTTGGGGGGAAAGCGAGTGGAGAATGAATGAGCTGCTCCGTAAGCCAAACTACCCCATTGTGCTCCAAACACCAAAAAGAGCACTACTGATCCAGAAAGCCTCCCCTTGATGCCTTGGGTTTTAACTTCCATATTTTTCACATCCTTTACTGCCTGGTGTGTCACTCTGAAGTTTCTTGCAGCCTGTTAACTTCTCCTCTCTTATGCCAGATAGACATAACAAAGCCTCTCCAAGCCTGCTCTCTAAGGATACCCAGACTGTTCTAGGCCCAAAATGTGTAAACCAACATCTTGGGAAGGCAGGTAAGCTTGGAGAAATTACATCATTAACTGAAGCTTTAATTGGAGAATTAACCCTGATATGTAAATGAACCAGATTTATAAGGGTGTGACCTGCTGTCCATCTCAGGGTCCATCTTGGCAGTAGCCTCTGGACTCCCCAGGGTGTACCTTTGAAGGCCCTTCAAATAAATACCTACATTTATTCCCTTATTCCTGTCTAGTCTCTGTTTTTAGGTGACCACTCCAGGCATCACCCTGACCCAGGCCCTCCACTTACGCCACAGCATTGCAGAACTGGCACTTGTTCCTGTAGGTGATGCCGTTGGTGCCGCAGATGGGGGAGTACTCCATGGTGCAGGGGACGTTGTAACCACGGCCAGGCTTCAGGAAACCGGTACAGTCGATCTGAAACAGTCACAGAGCACCACTTGAATCTCTGCTCCCCTTTGCATCAGCCCTGTGTAATGGAGCGTGGTGCAAGAGACCTCTCCCCCTCTTCCCAGAGCTGCAAGATGCAAGGGGCTTCTAGCTGCAGTGTGGTGGGTCTGGGGGAGCACAGGTAAATCCTGTCTGTGGGGTGTGGCATCTGCATCTGTCCTGAGGTGGGTTTCGTCCCTGTCATCTTGGGGATTTTCCCCCTGAACGCCATCGTGAAGGATCTTTGCCTAAAATACCTCACGCAGCAGCAGCTTCTGCTGTGAGGCACCAGCGCCTTTCAAAAATGGAGTTCACACCCAGCTCACTGCTCCTGCAATTACTCTGCGTGTATTGAGATGGAAGTCGTTGTATTATGTGAAATTGCACAGCCAGAGTGTTTCTTTACTCTGTCTCTAAACTAAAAATAGACATTCTTTGCCACCTCATGGTAGCTCCATATATTGATACTAACTTTAACTTAGCTTTTTGATAAGCATTCTGATAGAATCAGTGTTTTCTGCTACAAAATTGTAATTTAGTTGAAATCCAAACTTCTTCTGGGAATTTCTTAGCTACAACAAGCCTCTAAGTCTAAATCTAAAGAGAAGTGTTTTCATAACACGGAACGAAACACTCTTGAAATCAAAAGTTTCCATTCTAAAGCCTGGTGTTATACAGAAGATATTTTGCATTTTAAAACCCACTGATTTTAGCTGTTCAAACAAAATGCAAATTAAACTCCTGCAAATCTGAAATTCTTCATTTTCACTCCACTCCTGAGAGTTCTCCACTCCTGAGAGTTAGAAATTGTGTGGGCTCAGTACAGAACGAATCCTAGGCAAGGTTTTTGTCTGGCTATCACCCACCACTGCTCGGAGCAGCAGGAGGAGGGACTGATCCTGGACCTTACCTTAACGCATCTTCCGTCGTGTCTCTTGTCAAGAGCACGGTTGCGGCTAGAGGGAGAGAGGGAGAAGGAAAGCAGGGATTAATCTCTTCATGCCATGTAGTCATCTCAATCATTAAGTCTCTCCACCCGCAAAGCCCCAGTAATTAATCAGATTCTGGAGCTTTGACACGGAAAATCCCGGGCATTAGGGAAGACAGAAACCCAAGAAAAATCTAGTCCACCCCATGATTAGTCACAACCCTAAGGGCTTCTGGCTGCTGCCTGAACTGGCACTGTGGTGGTCAGGGGACCTTCTACTCACAAGAAGTCCTTGCAGAGGGAGCACTCGTTGGGGTAGGTGCGGCCATTGGTGCCACACACGGGGTCATAGTTGCGGGGACAGGCGACATTCATGGTTTTTCCAGACACCAGGTAAGCGCCGCAGGAGGCCTGGGAAAGAGGACTCATCATGTCTCCAAACAGAGGGAAGGATGTTCTTGCCCTAATCGTGTTTTTGCTTCATTGGGAGGCTACTGTGGGGAACCTCTGTGGCTCCTCCATGGTGAAGAAAAAATAGACTGTGTTTCTTATGGCACACTAAAGCACCTCTCTGCTGTTAAGACTTAAAGTACCTTTGGCAAGAATTACAGGCAAAAATGATCATTCCTTGGGGAATCAAGACAGGGAAGATATTTAGGCAGATATTCAATAGTCATATAGATTTTCTGCTGGCACTCTGTGCCGTGCTGACTCGCACTCAACATTATTAATCAGTGTCTTTTTAATCATCAATGTGCTAAATTATCTCTCTCTGACAAAGGTATTTCCTTATGTTGGGGAAAAGGGGTGCTCTTAGGGGCACTTCTTTCCTATTCATCCTCTTTTTTTTTTTTTCCCTCAAGCCTTCCCTGGAATATAATGTGAGCATGAATTATTCATCTAGGCTTAGAAATCAAGACTAAATGACAAAGAAGATGTACTACTCACCCGTCTTTGAGCAACAGCAAGACCTACAATAAAAACAGAAATTATAAAATGTAAAAATTGTATGATGTCCTTCACTAATATTCCTTTGGAATCATCAATTTCCCTACAGAGTGACCAAACACACCTTCTCATTACCTAGAAGTGATTATCTTCCCAAATGTTTCATCTACTCCAAGTAAATGTGAAACGATACAATGAGTTTAAAAAAAAAAATCACTTATTTGTGAAACCAGAAATTTTAACTCACTAAACAAGAAATAGGACCCAAAATTTTATCCTTTTTTTAGCCCTATCATCCCCACTAACGCTCAAAAACTTAAAGCACAGATCCCACGTGTTTATCTGCACAAGGGTGAAGTCCATTGGAAAGAGAGCCTACATATTCCTAAACCACCACATCCCCAACAGGCTGCCTAGAGACAGGCAAAGGATGAGGAGGTCTAGACCAGCACAGAATGCAAGAAAAATGACAAAAATGACTCACCAGAAAGGCAGCCCAGAAGGACCAGCCCCAGAAGGGCAGCACAGTTGGCCATCTTCATGTCGGCGGTGGTGGTAGTGGCTGTTCCCTGTGGGTCGGTTGCCGGAGAGTCTGTGGATGGTTCTCAGCCTTCTCCCTCCCCAGTATATATATGCATCTCCCCGACCTTGTGAAGTCATCACCAGAAAGTAATTATTTGCTCTGTAAACTAAGAAAATTGTATTGATTACTGAGTTGAGCTCCAAAGAATACTTGTTTGTTAGAGAGATGCCCAGAAGAATTAAACAAAAATCTGAGCTACACCCAGCTTGTTAACAAAGGCGCCTTGCTGTACAATGAGCGATTTGTACTTTCCAAACAGGAGCACTGTCTCAATAGTGGATGTTGTGAAATGGCATATGGAAGTTGGGGAAGGGAAAAAAGAGCCCATTTGTTGGAAGTGTTTGACTTGTGCTCACCATATCTAGAGAGGAACTGGGCTAGACAGGAACTGGGCTCCGGGAGATTTTCGTGGTACAGCAAAGTTGGGAGACAGCAGCATGGGACACTCCAAGCTTTTACTGACATCAGATCTGGGATCTGGCAGGCGTTAGCACACTTTAAAGATGCTAAAGTCTCAGTGAAATCTCTCCACATTCTCTCCTTTTAATTTCCTGGTACACTGGGTTTGTCACCAACAGACAGTCATCACAAGAGGAAAGCATTACAAAAACTCCAGAAGTTTATAAGGCATTTCTGTGTAGGTGCAAGAGTTATTCATCTGTTGGCAATGAACATGAGTCTGATTAAGAAATTATGAGAATAAGTAGCCTTAAATCTGTACTGGGATAATGTTTCCTATTAATGGCAAGCAACTGATACTCTCTGCAGGTGAAATGGACTTGTTAATACCAAAGGCATTCCAGAAAAAGTTCCCGTAACTGCAAACAGAAGGAGAGCCTTCAGGCTTCCCCCTTCTCCCTCAATTATATGGCATTAAATTTAGAGTGTCAGCTGAAAGTCATGTTTTAGGGAAGATAAGTGATAAATAATGTGCTAGGTTCTGCTAAGTGGCTTGACTCTATCGCAGGTGTATGGAAAAACAAATAAGGGATATTGCATAAAATAATAAATTTTTGATTTAAAGTAGTCACGGAAGGAAGTGACGGATGGAACTTGTTTGTGCTTCAGAAGAAGCTTGATTCATACGTGTGGCTTAAAGGCAGCCTGGGTTTTAAATAGAAAATCAGAATTAGTTTTCTTATTATCCTGGGAGATGTTCAACACTTGGCATGTGAAGATAAATCATAAAAATGTAGCTGAAAATGTAAGGGAACTGTAGTCATAGAATGGAGCTTGTGGGATTTGGCCTGTTTATATCAATGAAATAATATTCCTGAAAAATAAATGAATAATGCTATTTGGATCTCTTTCACAAATATCACAAGTTGAAGGGTTCCTTTGAAAGTTGTTTCTGTCGCATTCTTAGCATCCTGAGTGAGTTGACTTTCAGATTCCTTGAACTGATTGTGAGTGTATTTGGAAAGGAAGCGGTAGTCGCGGAAGCATTAATATTGATTAATCTCCAGGGGCAGGAATGCCAAAGTCTGAAAACAAAGCTTCCTCAGAACTTGCACCAGCCACCGGTGGAGGTGGTGCTGGCCAGCCCTGCGGCTGTGGGGGGCTCCAGGAGCAGAGTCTGTCACCTCTTCAGCCCTGCCACCCAAACTCCTCCAAACCCACCTTCACATCCGAGATCCCCATTAGCAGAAACTGTGCTGCTTCTCCTGTTGTGTTTCCTGCCAGGCTGAAGCCTCCAGGAGCTGTTGTGGCTGGCAGGTGCCTGCCAGGGAGCGGCATCGCTCTCATGTTGGGCCAACACCTGCCCTGTCATTAGTTAGATCCGCTGGGAGATCCCCTCTGCCCCACGTGCTGCCCCTGAGGGTCTTGGTGGCCATCCAAAACTGCTCCAAAAGCAGCTCTCCTCCCCCAGCAGCCCCTGCCACTTCAGAGGGCAGCAGGGAGAAAAAGAGGAACAAGGAAAAAGCCTTGCTGCAGGGTCTGGGAGAAGGGATGGGAGACAAAGAGCAGTATCCAGGGCAGGGCACGAGAGCTGCTGGGACAGGTGTGACAGGGGATTGCACAAGGAGCCCCATTAATAGGAAACAGAGGGAATGGGACAGGAGTAATCACAGGGAAGCAGATGGACTGAAAACAGGCATTAGGAGCAGTGAAAAACAACAGTTCCCATGACAGTGAGCCTTGGGAAATGTCATACACCTGTTGCAAATGGGAAGGGCAAAGTGAGCCCACTTGCCCAAACCGCTCTGTCAGGAGCGTGATGGTGCCAGACTCTTCTCAGCAGTGCCCAGTGACAGGACAAGGAGCAGTGGCCATAAACTCAAACGCAACAAGTTCCACCTCAATGTGAGGGAAAATTTTCCACTGAGAGTTGCAGAGACTGGAACAGCTGCCCAGGGAGGGCATGGAGTCACCCTGTCTGGAGTCATCCCAAACCCACCTGTCCAGGTTGCTGCTCCAGGTGTCCCTGCCCTAGCAGGGGGTTTGGACTGGATGACCTCCAGAGATCACTTCTAACCCAAAATATCCTGTGATTCTGTGATTCTGAGGTTCTAGAGTGTCATGATGGAAGGCTCAGTAAATTGATTTTGGGATTATTTTAATGTTTCTACAGATACAAGATCCATACAAAAGATTAAATAAAACTCTTAAATAAAATGCTTCCTTCTATTTCAGGTTCTTAGAGGGCAAACAATCAGGAAGGTTATGGCCACATAAATGGGATAAATATTGGCCATCATATTGGTCCTTTTGTATTAAGGTAAATTACCAATAACTCTGGAAATTCTAGCCAGTTTCTAATCCAGAAGTATTTCTTCCCATAGCAGTGATAATTTCCTGGGAAGCTTTTCCTCAGGTCTTGAGACTCTCTACCTCAAGTAAGTCCACAGCCTACCACAACATAAAAATTTCTTCATTGGTGCTCCCTGCTTTGGTTTAAAACTTGCCACAGGCTTCATCTGGCTACAAAGAGCAACAAAGGGATTTTTATTATTATTATTATTATTATAAAATAAGAAGGTGGATGCATGCATGCAGGACGTGTTGTGATGCCAGCAGCAGTGTCATTGTCCTTGTTCTGGTCTGCTGCTGTCGCGGGGTGATGGAGAACAAAGGGATTCCACACTCCAGCCCCTGCTGCGGGAGGGAGAGACACAAACCGCGTTTCTCCGCGGATCACTGGGGATGTGGAACCACCGCAGGAGCTCCCAGCCAAGCTGCTGTTCCCAGACCTCTGCACACGGGGGCAGAGCTGGATCTTCTATGAGAACAGAAATTCAATTTTCAGCCGGCAAAGCCCCTGCTCTAAGCCGCACTCACCTATTATTTCTCCTTGTAGTTCAGCTATCTGATTGCTGCCTGCATATCTCCAGTCTTTTAAGCACAGATGATATCACAGGCAAGGGTGTCTGGAATAACTTGACTGTCTGGGAGCTGCATGCTAACAGCATAAGGCTCAGGATCCCAATCCCTCAGCGAATCTCAGCTCTGCCTAGCTGCAATACACAGCCAGCCCCCAAAACACCTGCAATTAATTCACTTTTCAAATATAATTTTATTTTTCTCCACATCGAGAAAGAATGCAGTAACAAACCATTTCTCCTGAATGAAGCCATAGAGAGAAACTACATTAACAGAAAGGTCTAGACTGGCCTGAGGTATGTTTTGGCCAGCAACAAGTAGAACAATGCACGAAAATAGAAGGAAGGATATAAAATAAAGCAGAACGAAATAAGTACATGCGATGTGTTAATCAGGTGTGTGGGGTAATTGAATGGCATTTCCTAAATCCAAAACATCAGATAATGACATAAAGTGCCGAGGTACTGCTTAAAGAATTGTACCATAAAATACCTTGGCAGGCAGACAACGTTTCCTGCCTTGAATTTCCTGGAGGGAGAGTTAGATTAGTAATGGTGAGAGGATTTGTGCTGTTGTGGCAGGATTTTATTGAGAAGCAATAAAAAAAATTATTTCCAACGAGGTGCTCATAAAGGAGAACTCTCCTCCTCTCCATCCTAAGGAGTATCCAGGATGAGCTGCTGGGGTGGGAGGCTGGGGGTTCTGCTGGGGTCCTGCTCTGCCCTTGGTCACTCCCGAGCAATCCTGCATCACTCTGCATCACAGAGGATTTATCATTTAGACTCACAGTTTCCCTTTAATTGCCTGCTGGATTTTCCTGTTTAGCAGACATGCCCCTGGAAGAGGCTCCCCGAGGATCACAGGGATCTCCAGCACAATCAGGAGCTCTGCTTGTCTCCAAGGCATCCTGGTTCCTGAGGGCCATCCTCATCCTCTCTGCTGCTGCCCGGGAAAAAAAAAATAACTACTGGAGCTGGTGTTCTCTAATCCCCACTCCCATGCTCAGCAGAGGGGGAGAAGAAGGAGACTGAATGTGCCCCACAGCCCCAGCACTACCTCCCAGAGCCTCAATTTATCCTGGTCCTTAGAAATCACATCTGACACTGAAAACCCTTCCTGCACACAGACCTCCCTCTCACAGGAGGGACATTCCAGCCCCGGGAAGGGACTTGGCACTAAATGGTTGCAGAGAGTCATGTCTTTTGGAAATAAATTGTCTCCTTTTAGAGAGCTGCTCTCTCCAGTCTCTGGGAAGTGACACATTGTCACTTAAGATCATTAACTATTTGACTGTGAGACTGCTGCCTCTACAGCACGCGGCACTGGCAGCGCCTCGTTGTTAATGAATAATAAATTAACACTATGACTCTGAGCCCTTCCTTTCATCAGCCGAGATTTCCAGAGGCCGGAGAATCTCAAAGGATCCTCTACAAGCGACAGTTGACGTAATTACCTTCAACCAGAAGCTAAGTGATGGGTGAGGTGCCCAGACGAGCCATGGCAGTGACTGCCAGCGTCTCCTCGACATCAGCTCTGTTAGCACTGGCTGCCCACTGGTTTTCTGCAATGCCCCTCAGCAGTGAACCAACATGGGCAGACAAGGATCTGCCTGCCCAGAGAAAACACCCCGTGACATTGCTCTGGGGAGCAAAGCAGGTTGCAAAAGGCCTTCTCTCACCTAGAGGTGGGTTTTCAATCCTGCTCGAGAGGCAGGCGCAGCTTGGAATGTGACCTTCTTCACATGTTCTCTTGCAGGTGTAAGAAATTGGGGATAACCCTGGAAACTGACACAGGGATGAGCAGCTCATGGTGCCAGCAAGACCCTGTCTGTGTGGCAGAACAGAGCCAGGATACCGCAACAGCAACAATCTTGGGACTGTCTCTAATTCTGGGAATGTTGAGGTTTGCCTGGTGCCTCTTTGCGCTGCCAGGCTACGAAGAGTAATGCTGGGTGAGGCTGCAGGTGCTTGACACAGCAGCTGGGAAGGGAGTTAGCTCCTCTTGATGCCAAAATGATTTTTTGCTTTTTCTTTTATACCCTTCTTATATAGTCTTTTATACAGTTTTATGTATTCTTAGTGCTTTTAGCCCCCATACTTGTTACTTTCCAAGGCTGATAACTCAGCTCAGACCCACTGCAACATTAAACCAGGAGACCAAACATCCTGGGAGCCCCAGACACCAAGGTCCTCTCTAAAACATATTTTTGTAAACTAAGATAGGCCCATCCAGGGGGAAGGTTCCTCAGAACAGGGGGTTCACTCCAGCCTCTCATTGGGGAATCTTTGATAAATATGTTAATTTTGCAAGGCCTATAATTGTGTGTATTTTGGTGGAATTTTCGGGGCATTCCACCTGGATAAAGTGCTGTACCCCAGGATCCTGAAATAAATACCGAGGTAAAAACCCCTTTTCCCCATAAACCGTGTTTTGGTTTTAATTTTAAGACCAGGGAAAGGCATCACTCTCACCCAGGCAGAGGGTCTGTCTGAGACACCCTCAGAGCTGTAAATGGACAATAGCACCTGGATACGTCTCCAGCCCTGGTTCTCTTTTGGAAAGCCCAATGAAGACCGATGCCCACAAAAGCTGCCCGTTGCCTTTGTGGTTGTGGTTGATATTCTTGTAGATCAGAACAACTGTTCTCCCTCCCCCTGCAATTTGCCCATTAATTCCCACACCCCGAGATTGTCGCAGTGATACAATCATGAAACATGTTGGGTAAAACCAGAATGAGACCAAGCGAGACATAAATGCAGGGGATTTTTTTTTTTTATTAAGCAGAGGTTTCAGGATTGATAAGTTTTTAAGGGTCAGGGCAAGGGTTTAGGAAGACATCTGCCATGGGGAACATCGCCAGGGAGGGATCATCTTTCTCAGCTGAATCCTGCCGAGAACTTAACAAGCGGTAAGGGACCTCAAGCGAAGACCTCCACGGCTTCTCCTGCAGAGAAAGAAATCAGCATCTCAGAGACAGAACATCTGAGCTTTTACTGTTGGTCTGTCCCTCTACACCATAGAGAGACTTCTGAACTCTATTCCACATATTTCCTTTTATTATTGACATACAAAGGCAAGAAAAATTCTTAATTTAAAAGACCAAATAGCCTGTAGGAAACAGACATCATTTGCCGGGAGAAAGCTCTTCTGCAAATCACTTAAGAGGGAAATGGAGAATACTATGTTCTCTCTTTATATCTGAAAGAAAGGAGTTCCCAGAATACTTCCCCAATAAAAAAAAATTACCTTCGCTAGTGAGAGAACAAATAAACAAAATAAAAGAATTTTACTTCTCCAACCAGCCTTCAAAATGATTAGCCAGTTTCAGCTAAATTAATTCACCATTTAGTAGGTGAAGAGGTTTATTCCATACGTACAGGAATCCATTGCAGAACATGCATTTGTTGGGGTATGTGACACCATCAGACCCACAGTGTGGGACATACTCCATGGTACACATATTCCTGAATGTCCTCTGGTTCCTGCAGTAGACAGATGCCTCCTGTATTAAAAAAAAATAAAAAAAGAGCTCTTAACCAAAGCTAGGTGAGTAAGGTGACATTAGGAGGCCCCACACACCCCTTGAGCTTCCCCCTTACTGCCCAGGTGCTGAGGAAAAGCCCTGGGACAGGGCAGGATGCAGTGGAGCATTGCCTCCAGCCAAGCAGAGCCTGTGTAACCACTGCAAATGAGGCTGCAGGAACTTTGACAACAACTTGGACATGAACTGAATACTGCCCTACTTGTTGAAACTATCACCAGCTGAAAATGGCAATTTCACCCGATAATATCTGTGGCAAATATTGCTCAGGCAGCTGGCTGTCTCAGGATTTTGAAAGGCTCAATCACAATGTGATTAGTAAAGGTTTATACAGAAAATGCTTTAAGGAAAGAAAGGATGGATAATAGAAAAATCTGCCCCTTACCTGCAGTGCATCAGTAGCTGGAACTGAAAAAAAAAAGAAGAAAAAAGGAAATATGTAACAAATGCAATTCATGGATTCTGTCAAAATCTGCAAATGCACGCCCTGAATACATAACTTCCGACTCCCTGTGTTAGCAAATTATTCTTAGACAAAAGGAATTTCAGGCAAAATGTTGTGCCATACTGTGTGTTGATTCTGTAGTATTTTTTTTAATGAGGGTTACAGTCAAAATGGAAAAAGGTGTGCAAAATGAAAGAAGAGAAAGGCATTTTCCATGGTTCAAAAGATGGAGCAGGACATGAACTCAAAGCAAAGCAAATTATTGAGGTAAACAGGGATATGAAGCTGACAAGTACACAGAGGCAGCATCTTATTAGCATTGCCACTATTATTCTTAAATAAGAAGCGTATTTAGTGAGAGGTGAATTTATAAAGCTTCTACAGCAGTTCAGGCTCTCAAACTGCACCTCGGTTCAGGATGACTACAAGAAATGTTCTCTTTCATTCAGTAAAATTATTTGTGTTTCTGCAACATTTCAGAGGTTAAATACTGGTTGTCTGAGTCTCTGGGTTGCACCACATACGTGTCACTTCTTTCATTATGCATAAACTAGCGCTGAGAGTAGAGCTGTTCCCACAGTTGCTCTTACCCACTCAGTTCTGTTGCTAAAATATTACCCCATAAGTGATAGTCTCTGATGTCAAGTCTTTTCAACACTATCTTTCTGGGAGTAAATAAGTCCTTGCAGAATGAAGCTCTTTCCAGTCTGAGGATGTTTTTTTGTGGTTCTGAAGACAGCCAGAGCTTACTCCAAGGCAGAGCAGGAGGCAGTGGAGTCACTCACCTGAGATGCAGAAAAGGGCCAGAGAGAGCAGCAGCAACATCCCCGTGATCTTCATGGTGGCTGGAGTAGCTGTGAGGAGCAGAGATTGGCTTTTGCTCAGGAAACACAACTTGGATTCTGTCCTCAGGTGGCAACCACTCTTATATGTATGCCCGCAGCACAGGAGGGGTGTGTTTTGTGCATGTTCATATTTGCCTTATCCACCCTTATCCTGCAGCAACATTCCCAGGCTTTTGTCTCAGTGTCAATCTCAACAGAGGTAAGCCATGTGTAAAGCCAAGAAGGATGTTTCTTCATCAAAGGGAGTCACAAGAAGTTTAGATGTGTTAGATACACCCTCTGCGTCGTTATTTTAAGTGAAATATGTGACAGTTTCCTTCTGAGGGACACAGAACATTCCTGCAGGCAAAAGAGCGACTGTACAAACTGCTGTCAGGTTTTCACTGTGTGCACCTATCAGTGCCTATTTTTGTGCAGTGCTTTTTCACGAGAAAAACATTGAATGAAACGCTTCCGTAGCAGAAAGGCTCAGCTTTTATTTTTGTGCTTCACCCAAGTAAAACATCACTAAGTTATGGTGAAAGCAGGAAAGCTATGAACCAGGAAGGCAAGCAAGAGGGTGTCCCAGACACTGGAAGGAGTCCTTGGAAAAGACAAGGGATGGAGAAACTTTAATGGGATTATGCAAAAAAAATTTATAATTGTTATTTCCCCTAAAAGCCATTAGCTTTGCAGTAATAGACTTTTAGTATGATGATGACAGAATGATTTGAGACCCTAGCGTGGACCCTAGAAAAGATGAACTCAGTCTGGAAATCACTGCTTCATCCATCTGCCCATCTCTACATAAATTCTTTGTTTTACCACCAAAGCATTGCTTTTTGGGACAACCTCCATCAAGGAGAACAAGCACCCGTCTCCCTTTGATTCCCAGAAGAAATGCATGTGGGAGATATTACATTTTAGAAGGGATAAGCCCAATTTATTTATGCTCCCCTTGTGTGGATCAAAAAAAAAAACCCAATTCAATACTCAAACAGAAGACAAAAGCAAAATAAATTTCATGCACAATACGCCAATGACAGGTCACACACTCAAGAAACAGAAGGATACTTTGTCCTTGGATTTTGAAACACTGCTGAAATACTCCTTGGGCTTGCAAAGAGCATTGTGTAATTGAAGACTGAGAGAAGACAAGTAGGCAGGAGTAGGCACCACACCTAGGAAGGCATTTATCTTAAAACACTTGAAGGGTGTTAAAGGACGACTCCAGGATGAGAAAAAGATGATAATAAGTCAGTTGGAGGACTCAGACATACACACAGGGACAATGCACGTGTCTGAAAAATATGGGGTTTGCCAACTGAGTGCCCTTGAGAGAGCAACACTTCAGGTGAGGACAGAGCCAGGGATCAGCTCTGGGCATCAACACCAAGGTGTGACCAGGTTTTGTTGACAAGAAAAATGCACCAGGAATACCTTAGGAGAGACCCCCCTGTGTCACCACTTCTGCCCTTTACAATGTCAAACATCTGAAGGGTCTGAGCACTGATGCAGGGCCACTGTCATTTATGTGCAGAGACATACAGCTCTGGGGTTTGAGCATCTGTGTTTAATTTTCTGCCTTTTATGAGAGGGAGGGAAGCAAGACGTTGTTCTTGTTCTACCCCAGAGCTTTGAGCATGTAACCTATTCTGCCTGGCATCATCATTCAACAAATCAGAAGAAAATGTTTCATGAGACAACACATGAAAGAAGACAGGGAAATGTTGCTGATTTAGTTTATTGAGGAAGAAAATCGGGAGTGAGCTGAGTTCCCCAGAGGGTGGGATGAACTGAGGTGAGATCTTTAGCTGGGATTTGCCAGTGGGGATCGTGTGGTGAATCCTCTCGGCACCGATACTCAGCATTTTCCAAAACGGCTTATAGTGATAGTCCCATTGCTGTCCCTGAAAGCAAGGAGAGGAAAGAATGAATTAAACCCAGAGGCCTGCCTGCTATAATCTTTTTGATGGCTCCTAGAGATGGTGTCAGATGGGATCCATCCCCAGAGCCAAGGAACTTGCAGACTCATAATCCCATTTTTTATTTGATTATTAAGAGATGAGTGAAACAATTTAACCCATTCTTAAGACTGAAAATATCTGTGGGGAAACTACAGTGGATTTTCAAAAGCCATTTCCTTTGCAACATGCCAGAAAAATTCCATTAAATTTAAATGGTCTTTGAACCATTCACACTAACAAAGCAGGCATAGCTCTTTCTATGCTCAAATGAAAAAAATAAATGAATGCTTGACACGGTGGTTGGCATTCCCTGCTAAAATGCAAATCCCTAATCAACAGTGTCCAGCAAACAAAAAAGCAGCAACTGTGCAAAGTGGTGCCCACAGGAGGCAAACGATAACACAAATGTCACTCATGTTTGTACATACACGACTGCGTTGCAGAAGTTACACTTGTTGCTGTATGTTGTGTTGTCAGAGCCACAAATAGGCATGTAGTCAAGTGTGCAGACAGGTTTGGGGTAGTCACGGCAGTCAACCTGCAAAAAGCAAACAAAAATAAAAGAGCCTGATGTGAAGGAGTCAGTAGCAGAAGGGCTTGAACCCTGAGCTAGAGCTGCAGTGCTGACAATATCAACCTTACTGAAAGTAATTAACTTCCTTGCACATCTGATATAAATTGAGGTGTCAGTTTCTCCTATGCCAGGAGGATTTAATAATATAAAAATAGATCATAATTTCCTGTTTGAAGAGATGTATATCATAACCTGGTCACAGCATTTCCAAGCAACAGCCATGCACTCGGTGAAGGTGCTGTGCTCTGTGTTCCCAAGCTGGCCAGGAAATTAAATGGAAAAATACCAGTGTCTGGAGAAATGTAGTGCTGATACTCCATAAAGGTCCAGTGTCCCTCCTGGAGTCTTAAAACTGGAAGATCAGCACATAGCTAGATTCTGAAAGAGTGGGATTCTGTTTCCAGGGTGCTACGCTTGCTGAGGAGCATTGTAGGGCAAAAAATGTGTCTGGGTGCAGGAAGAGGCTGAGCAATTTAATGGAGGAAAAATCTATCAAGGCTTACTGACTACATAGAAATCACACCCACCTGAGGTCCTCTCCTTGAAAACAGCTGGAGGCTGGATGAGTACAAGTCACTCCTCTACGTTTTCTACTCTCGCTCTGTCCTACACAATGCTCACAGCCCCTGCCAACAGCAGGCTCTGCACCAAGTCACCCCAGGCTTGACGGACCATTGGTCTGACCCCAAAAGCCGTTCTCTGCTCTTCCTCATAGTTCTGCTCTGCTGGATTATTTCTACTACACTTTTACTGAGCCTTTCCCAAGCAGCCACCTGCTCCTTTCCTGGCATTCACACCAATAACATTTATCACACGTAGAGAAAGCAAAATCCCCCCCTGTGCACAGCACAGCAGCTGTTTCACTTCTGCAGGACACTGCTGCTCTGGGGGCTGCTGCAGGCACTGGCAGTGCTTTCCCCTGGCAGCAGCGGGACCAAAACCCAGCCCCCGATCACCCAATTCACTTACTGTAACAATGTCCTTCTTACATTCACCGTCAGCCTTCTTGCCAACACTGGTTCCAGCCTCTCTGGGAAGGGAAGAGACCTGCATTAGGGAGCTCTACAAGCAACTTGAACCCTGTCACCCAGGAATGCTGAGCATCCCTCAGACTAGGTTGTCTCCAGAACTGTATTCCACCTGTATGGGATACAGGAGACATCCAGCCTAGGTTGTCTCCACGTGGCTCCAGGCATCATGTCAGGTGGTCACTGCCTGCAGAGTGCTGGTTTATAGCAAGTATGAGGGACAGGGGTCAGGGTGGATGAGGAGTCAGGTTGTGTGACAATGTCAATGTCCCTTGGGTTAGCTGTTGTCCTCTGCATGGCAGCACCTGCCATGCACACCCTTTAACTTAGTTAAGAGAAGCATCCTTCCCTGTGTGAGATTGTTGTAAGAAGGCCTTGTTGCCTTTGTAAAATCATGGCTCAGGCCTGTTACTTTGGCTAAGCAGAAAAGGACTGTGGGAAAGAGACACAGCTAAATTAGGGGTACAAAAACCTGCTGCGTGACCATCGTGTGTACATATCGTGGTATATGGTGGTTGGTTGAATTATGTTTGTTAGGCTTTTGATGCCTTAGGTTTTAACTCTTATATTTTTCCACTCCTGCAGTGCCCAGTGTAACTCTGCAGTTCCCTGGAGCTCGTTCAGTGCTGTTCTCTCATGCTCACACTGACATAACAAAGCCTCTCCAGCTCGCTCTCCAAGGACACCCAGACCCTCCTGGGCCCAAGAACTGCAAACCTTCATCTCAGGGAGAGGGGGGCAAGCTTGGGCAAATTCCATCCTTGCCTGGCTTCTGCTTGGGGAATTGATGCTGATATAAAGTGTGAAGAACTCATGACCTGTCGCCCGTTTTGAGATGCACTGGTGTAGCACCCTCTGGAGCCCAGAGTGTACTTCTGAAGGTCTTTGAAATAAATACCTCCTTTATTCCTTTATTCCTGTCTAGTCTCTGTTTCTAGGTAGCCATTTAAGGCATCACTTTAAAGCTATGTAAACCAATAACAGGCTAACTGCTTAAAAAGGCCAGGTTTTTGCAATAAAGGGCTCTGCTTTGCACCTGCCTGGGGAATCCACGTCGCCTCATATCCCAACATGAGATCCCCACCCAGCCCTCTACTTCTCTGTCTAGATCAAAGGCACAGCTTTCCTTCTATCACAGAGGAAAACAAGGTTCAGTCAGGAGGAAAAGTGGAGGGTCAAAGTCCAAGCACCTCACAGACAAGGCCTCGGTAGAAGCGCTGCTCTTCAAAGGAGCAGTTCCAGGAGCACTGAGGCCTGGCCCCTGTGCTCAGTACTCACAGGCTCCGGGCACAGAGCTGGCACTCGTTGTCGTAGGTGACCCAGTCGGTCCCGCAGACGGGGTTGAGGTCTTTGGTGCAGAGCAGCACCACTTTGCCCTCCTCACTGGTTGTGTTGGGGTACCTGCTGCAGTCCACCTGCTCAGGGAACAAACAAAGCACTGGTGAAGGCCTTGCTTACAGCACACGAGGAGATGTGGTGAGTGTGTCTGCTTGGCCAAGCAGGACACCAGCAGGAAAAAAGCTTTTCTGTGAGTCACCATGATGGCAGCTCACTTGGAAACGACCTATGCAAGATTCTGACAGCTCATCTGTACTCTTGTTTAGGGTTTGAATTATTTCAGTAAGCAGCTTTGGTCACTCAGAAGCAGGACACACCCCTTGTTCTGCCCTTTGTTTAACTTACAGGGGCAACTTCCTTGCATTCTCCGTCGTGGTCTTTGCTGACATTGGTTCCATATTCTCTGCAGAGGGAAAGACAAACGTTAGGAAGTTCAAAGATACCTTTCTACAGGTTTGAATCTTCTAGTCAAAGATATTTTGCTGCATCCAATGGTGCTGGAATTAATGCAAGGGAAAACTGACGCTTTCTCAGTCAGGCTTTTTTGTATGTATATTTGAGAAGGTAGTGCCACCCTTCCTAACCAGCTGGCAGGGATGTAAAACCCTAGTAAGCTTTAGAACCATTTTTGGCAGCCCCGAGCAGAGCATCTCCATCCTTTTGCTGTGATGAGATGTGCTCTCAGAGCCATTACCTGGCTGATCCTTGAGCTGGAGAACAAAAAAAACCAAAACAAACTGAATAAATTAGACAAGCAAAAGAAAAACACGGTGACTAAAGCACTGCCTGAGCGCTGTGCTGTGATACCCAAGCTCATTTTGGAGGAATCGACACCGGTGATGTGTGACAGACCACTGACTGTTGAGCAGTGGTGCTGCCAGGAGGTCTGAGCTGTGCTGCCCGAGGTCCCCACGCAGTTCCCCCGCAGTCCCCACGCAGTCCCCACGCAGCACTCACACGTTGTAGGAACAGAGCAGGCACTCGTGTCCGTAGGTGACTCCATCGGAACCGCAGATGGGGCTGACAGCCTCACTGCACACCGGCACCTCTTTGCCCTCCTCGTTCGTGGTGTTGGGGTATGTACTGCAGTCCACCTGCCAGAGGAATCACAGCAGCAGGGTGAGAAGGCCTGTTACATTCTCATTTTGTGTGGGACACTGACCAGGTACAACTTCTTCTCACTGTCACAAACTTCTGCTGTGCGTCCCTCTGGTAACTGGTGAGCCCTTCCTGCAGAGATGTCCCCACGCAGAAGGGGAAGAGGAGGAGGAGAAGGGGAGAACTTCAACCATGCTGGCCCTGGGATGGGGTAATTCAGTGGGGGTCTCTCATGCTTTCTTGGCATCATTTTATGAAGGGTCTCCATTGATCCCTAGTTCTTCTATTCCTGTGGCCCCTCCAGTGCACTTCAGGTTTTACTTTTTCATTGTTAATACACTGATCACAGTTTTTTTCCAAAGGACCAAGACTAACGACCTGGTGTGTGGAAGCTGGGGCAGGTCATAGTATTTTAGTCTTTCAGTAGGTTGCCCTTAGGTAGGCTCTGATACCACAGTCTATTGCTACAGTTTAGAACCAGTTATATACTCCCAGCTTAAAGCTTAAGCCAATCTAAAATTGCTGAATAATTAATGAATCCAAAAACTTTGTATCATTTCTGCTAAAACATTATCAACATACAACATAGATGTTGAGCCAAGAGCAGTATAATTTAGTGTTTTACAGTGTAAAGATCTGATTACAATGGCATGAGTGTCGCACTTAAGTGAAAAACAGCTGAGCATCTACAGGCTGGAGGTTTTTCCCATTCCTTTGGTTATGCCTTTACCAGGCCACATACTTGAGAAAAGTGACAGAAAGAAATCTTCCACTCACCTCAATCCCAAAGGAAGTATCTGGAAAAGAAAAGAGAGGCAGAAAGTATGAGCCAAAGCCAATATGATAAGAGCTCAATTAAAGCTGGAAATATGGATGTAAAACTCCTGTGCGCAGGACCAAGCAGAATGATTTCCAGTGCTTGTCTTTTAAACTAAATAAACTGTGTAGGGCTTTTTTTCTCTGTGTTGATAAGTATAATAGCATTGCTTATTGCTGGCTGTGATGAAACACCTTTTTGAATAGCTTTGTTCTTTTTTTTTTTTCTGAGATACGTAGACTTATTCATCGAAAACAGAAGAGCTTTTTCTCCCTTATCTTTTTACATATCCGTTTTGACCCTAAAGCACTGCTGTTACATATCTGAAAATACACCTGAATCAACACAGACAAATGCAAATAGTCACCTACAGGATAAGCAAATACATGCAGCATCTGTTGTCAGAAATATGCATTATAAAGAAGCCAAGTGTGAAAAAAATGTCTTTGGCTTTGTAATTTCATCAGTTGTGAATATGCAGTGAGAACATCAGAGTCTGGCTTGTTTTCATCTCTTGTTGTTCCATTAGCAGAAAGAGCATTGCAGGAAATTTGCCAGGGTCTTGCAAAGAACTTGCTTGTGCCATTACAATATTTTCCTTACTAGTTACTGGAGGTCTGACCCCCTTCTTATGGCCTTATTTCAAGTATTCATCCATTTGCTGTAATTGTACAAGTCTAAGCAGTGTAATGGTGTGAGAACATCAGTGTACAAAGTGTAACAGCACAAGTTACCAGCACAGAACTCCACATGCTGTTACTTATATTTATGGCAAACAATCAGCTACAGCAGCGAGCCATTGAGGACTGTCCTGGAATACACTCCTGCAACCTGCACGATGCCAACTGAGGCAGCAGAGCCCTCTCAAGGAGATTTTCTCTCTTTGAAGCCTCTGTCTTATCCTTTTAAAGTCAGCCGGGACACAGACATGGTGCCTCTCTGGGCACCTGGAGAGTCACTCACCTGGGATGCAGCAAAGAGCAAAGGAGAGGAGCACCAAAAGCCCTGCTGTGGTCATGGTGGAGGTGTCTGGAGTCTGCAGGCTGCCTGCTCCCACACTGCTCACGAGATGGTCCCTGCAGGGCTGGCTGCAAATATATACAAATGCAATGTCTAAACTGTTCAACTGTAACATAAAACAACCTGCAGGATCTGTCACCAGCACAATGAGGCTGGTAATATTTATGGAGGTCTTGACTTTTCAGGTAATGGTCTGCGTCTGCTAGGCAATTGATTTTGGCTGGACACCTGGTTAATAGATCAAGGCAAGTATCACAAGTTCTGAGAGGTCAAAAGCAAACAAACAGCCTTTTGGACAAAAGAAACTTCTTTGAGATTTTAGTGGAAATGTAAGGGGCACAAAATATTGAGGGGTGTGAACAGCTGATTCTTCATTTGTCTCTTGCAGAGCAACATCTCCCATCAGGGAGCAGCTTAGGCAGGATGCAGTACCAAGCTGTCTGCAGACCAGGCTGAGTCTGCTTTCCTTTCTGGTTTTGGGTGAGTTTTTCTCCCCAAATTGCCAGATAATCACCTCTAGGTACAAACACAGGTCAAGTGTGGCTTTGCCATCAGCAGCACCAGTTAAGCTTTGTCAGACAAGTCTGGCAGGACTGTGTCTAACCTGTGAATTCAAAGGTACTTAACACCAGTTTGATTAAAGCCAAGCCTTCTAGACAGTTTCACTGCCCAGGTATAGAAGAGCTCAGTAAAAGACTTGAAAGCAGGTTAAAAATCTGTCAAATGCCACTAAAAATGTCACTTGAACCTTAGCAACAGGGAGCACTTATTTACAGACCCAGTCCCAGTTAAACACACGGATTCAGAGTGTTCCGCCAAGCCATCTGAAGAACAAAAGACACTGAAGGTTTGGGAAGCTATTTACATTGCACCAGCTACGCCTGAAAGTACAGTAGGTCCTTTCCTCTTGCAGATATTTTAGAAAATGAGACTTAAAATATAGAATCTGTCCCCATTTCCCTGTCTGTCTCGCACCACCAGCCTTTGTGCCATCCCCAAATTGCTCCTGCCTAGGAGCAAGCCTGCACCTCTGCTGTTATAGTAGCTGTAATTTTGCAGGAGTGGGTTCTGCCTGTAACCTGTTTCTCATCCCTTTCACAGGTTCAAAATGGCAAGAATACTTAGGGGTTTTTTGGGGGTCGTGGGAGACAAGCATTGTGCTTAGGGGAAGACTTCAGAACCATGGGAGCTGCAGAGCAAAAGGTGCTTTACAGATGCTGCCTTTAACAAACAAGGCACCACCCGTTAGACAAATGAAATTCATCTGAAATCATTGAAATTCACCCCAAGCAAATGTGGTGTTGTCTGATCCTCCACCACAGGTAGTCGAAAGGGTATAGTTTGATCCTTAAATGGATATATTGTACAGTGCATGGAATCCCCTCTCCTGGCACACTCAGAAGGCCACAGCAGGGCTGTGTGGGTGGTATGCAGGTCACATTTTCCCCTACAAGAGATGAGATTCTTCACAGAGAGAAGCATCGAAATAATTATGCTGCTGTGATTGTTTCTATAAATTACAGGGAGCATGCATGAATATTTCAGACAGATTTGGCACATCTTCAGGATATATTGCCCTGATGTTTCTTGTGAACAGCATCTCTAGAAGACAAACACTTTTCCCTGAGCATGTGCAGGAGTTACTGAAGCTGCTCCCCACATGTCACAGTTGCTGCCTTCACCTGTGCAGGCTCTGCAGAGTTGGAGGGGGCTACATCTTTCTGGGTTAAATATGAATTTTGCCACTGCCTCCTCCAGCCAAGTCTTCTCCAAACCATCCTCACCAGCCTTCCCAGCCCCAACCTGGAAGCTTCTGACAGATTTCCTCCTGCCTGGAGCCCACATGCCACTCCCTGCCCTGGACAGTGCTGTCCTTTGAGCAGGACCAACCTCTCCTGATGAGTGGAGAGCACCTTCCTGCCAAAGTCTGGCACATGTTACACCAGAGAAAAATTTTCCACTTCAACTGCTGGATTCAGCACTGTGTCTGCCACTGGTCCCAGGCAATCCAGGTTTTCTCTGACCACCACGATGCCTGTCTGATGTCCAGCAGATCCATTCCTTCTCTCACCTACAGATGCTTCAGGGAGACTCAAGTCTGCAACAATTAAATGGTGACTGGGAAACACCTGGGCCACTCAGGTACTCCCCAGACAAGCCACAAAAGTGACACTCAGAAATCCCCAGGTTTCAGAAGCTTGCACAACCTCCAGCCATTCAGCATCCACAGCCTCCACACCCAGGGTTACAGCTCCAGATTATCCCACCTCTGATAACAGCTTGGAAAAATCCCACAGCTGGCTGAGCTCATGCTGTAGGACAGGTCGCTCAGTCCTTAGCTACTCCTGGAAGAGCAGTTAGAAAGAGGATTTGGTCTGCAATCCTGCCACTGATCTGCTGTAATCCACTTCATTATGGTCTTCTAATCCTGAGAGTCAGATGCAGCATATGGCTAACGACCATTTGGCTAAAGGAAAATCCTCTGTGTGCAGCCGCCGGCACAAGGGTAGAGATCCTACAAGAGAGCTGGAGATGGACTTTGGACAAGAGTATGGAGTGATAGGACAAGGCGGAATGGAAAGGCTTTATGCAGAAGGAGAGTAGGTTTAGATTAAATATTAGGGAGAAATCTTTTAGTGTGAGGTCCTGGTGCAGGTTGCTCAAAGAAGCTGTGGCTGCTCCCTCCCTGGAAGTATCCAAGGCCAGGCTGGACAGGGCTTGGAGCCACCTGGGATAGTGGAAGATGTCTGTGCCTGTGGCAGAGGGGTTGGATGAAAAAGATTTTTAAGGTCTCTTCCAGCCCAAAAAATTCTATGACTTTGTAATCTGCAGGTAAGCAAAGGCAGTGACACATCTCAGGGTGCTGCCTGTTATGGTCCTGAGCACCATAAAGTCTGTGTGCTGACACCAGGGCAGGATTTGGCCATTATACAACATATTCTCTCACTTACTCATGTGATTTCTTGTTTTACATTTCCCATCACTGGTTTTTCTCAATATCGATTTCATATTCTCTGGAAGAATCAAAACTGAGGTTGCAAAATTTTCTTAGCAGATGTGTTGCTTCTCAGCATAAATAACACATTGATAAATGAATGGCAAATCATTTTAAATACTCCTGGGGTTTGTCACATTATTTAATTAACAAATAACTGCTGTTAAAGTGGGAAATAACGATTAGTTTTAGCTCTTTCATGAAAATGCCTTTAATCACTCCAAAATGCCTGCTAGACACAATTCAGAATGCAGTTTTCATCTCTGGCTTTCTTTTGGCCACAGTGTGGCCAGTAACTGCTTGCACCAAGTCACATGCCTGGAGAATGCTGCACAAATGGAAGCTCTGCCTCTTACCCAGTGCCTGAAGGCCCCATTTGAACTGGGCAACAAAGCAAACCAAGTCACTGATATGATTAAAACATCTCGCTATCAAAACGTATCCATGTGTTTATGAACTTATTAAACAGAACTTGATCCAGGTAAGGCTGGTGCTTTCCTGAACTAATAAGACCATGTGCAGAACTTTGTACCCTGCAGGTGAAGCCTAACATGGTTTCACAGTACTTATGCAACGAATTAAATGTATTTGGCCCCACTACAAGGCCAGATGTTGACACACAGGAACGAGTCCAGCAGAGGCAGGCAGGCTGCCCAGGGACAGGGGCACAGGGCATTCCAGGAAAGCAGAAGGAGCTGGGCTTCTTCATCCTGGGGAGTAGAAGGCTACTGGGATCACATTGCTGTCTGCAGCTCCCTGATGGGGTCATAGATAAGGCAGAGCCTGAGTCTTCTCTAAGCTTTATGGCAAAAGGATTAAATTCTGCATGAATGTGAGGAATTATTCCTTGCCATGGGGATGATCAAGCACAGAAAGCAGAGAGGCCATGCATGTCCTTCTTCAGTGCTACTGAAAACCCAACCGAAAAAGAAAGGCCTTGGGCACCCCGACCTGCCTTTAACTTTAGCCTTGCAGGGCTTGAGCCAGAGACCTCTGGAGAGCTCTTACAACCTGAGTCACTTTACTTATATTGTACTTATATAATTCTCTCTCTTATAAATAGTTGTTATTAATAAAAGAACCACAATATTTCTCCATGGCCCAGGAGAGTCTTCTCAGAATTTTCCTACAGCCTTTGCTAAAGAGTCACAGGTAAGCTCTACAAAGAGCTCCCAGAATATTTATACAGGGGGTGACCAGTAACATGTACAACAGAAAGAGTGGACTGTAATCACTATCAAAACAAAACCATGCGCTAAACCATGCAAACTTTAGGACATTATTAGCTCTCAATGATTTCAAAGTCTCCTGCAGGAGCCCAGCACTTTGCCACCACAGACCTTCCCTAGAGGAGCAACAGCATTTGAATCTCCAGAAAAGTTACCTGCACCACAGAAAATCAACTGCCAAAACATCATCCACTTCCCTACTGTGCTGCAGGCTGGACCAGATGTGGGTCTCAGCAGCAGCAGCAGCTCTGAGGACACATCTCCATCCCTCGCCTCTCCAGCTCATCCTGTGCTCCAGCTCTGGAGGTTTCTGGATGATAAGAACACCAGCTCAGGGCTCCATCGCAGAAGGCAGGAGTTATTCATGAGGAAGCAGGAAAATGCTACAATGAGCATCAGAAAAAGGAGGCAGCAAACAACACAATTTGGCTGGACACTGACCCAGGTTATTGCTCTTTGAAGTGAATGTACTGCAGGGAAGGTGGGCTGGAGGTAACACAGAGGTATTAACCTGCAGCTGATCAGAGGAACAGGAAATCATTGGTTTAATCAGTTTCCCTAACACTTCAGTGATCTCAGCTCTGCATCACTGAGCACTCGTCTCGTCTTTGCCACAGCCCAAGCAGGGACAACGAGGAGGTGGCTGCAGGGAAGTGGCAGCTGACCCAGGACTGACATCATTCATGGCTGCCTGGCAGGACAAAGTCAGACAACTTCACTGCTAGGGCTGGGAAAGTCTCCTTCAGGAGAAAATCTTCCAAAGGTAGAAGAAAAAAAAAGATAGAATTCAATAGATTCTTATCTGCAATGAGACATTATTTATAGCTCAATGCACAGTTAAAATAGAACGAATAAGCATGTTCAGCTATGAAAGCAAATTGCTTTGAGGTTATATAAACCAGGGGAATAGTTGAACACATTTTCAAACTACCAGTCATGTAGCAGCACTCCCATCACCAGAATAGCACACAGCAGGGGGACTGGAGCTGTGTCCCTCAAATTTCAGGCAGCTCTGTGACCCACCAAGGAGTGTCACTGCCGAGAGAGGCTGAGAGGTAGAAGTAAGATATTTTAACTGACTGATAGGGCTGGGAAAAGTGATCTGGTGTGGTTGGGATGAGCATTTGCTGCACATTGAGCAGCAGAGGGGAAAGTGAAGGCCTCAAGGAAGATCGTTTGATCCCTGGACAGCTGCATTGCAGAGTTTGTTTACAGAGGGATAACCATCCCGGATGTGGCTGCAGCACAAAATCTGTGGCCAGGCTGGCTGGGGAGCCAGGTTATTGTCTCTCACCAAGCACAGGGATCATCTCTTCACAGTGAGCTGCCAAGACTCATTAATTTATCATAGGGACATGCCTTCAGTGCTCACTCCCCTCAGTTCTGTTTTGTAAGATTGACAGATATGTCTATAGATCACAAAGTGTTCTTGACAAGAGGGTAATTAACCTTCAATGTTTACATCTCCTTCCTCTTGGTAAGTAACATGCAATTTGGGGATTTGGGCAGGTCTGGCTGTAAATTAGTTAGTTTCCTTTCATGCTCTTGATCAGAGCACAGAAGGAGTGGACTTTTCTAAGCTCTACATAGAGCAGTAAGTAACCAAGGAAAAATTTCCTTGGGTAAATGGCCAAAGCCTTGGGCTCAGGGCTTTTGGACCAGCACCAGCTCTGCAATCATCCATAAGTCTGTAACTCCACAGCCCTTTGAGTCTGGATCTGGGATTTGCTTCATGCAGGCTCAGGACAGGGTGAGCTGAGGCTCTGGGGGAACCAGGGGTGAAGAAGTTTATTCACAGACAGTGACATGTAGCAGAGGACTCGGTGTAAATGGAGGAGTTTAGGTTAGATAAATATTTTCAGGAATATGTCTCCCTACACAAATCCCATATGGGAGGAAGCAAACAAGAGTTCCACTGTAACCTGCAGGCATCACTCTGCCCCAAGAAAAATCAGGATATCACATCCCCATGCAAGCATTTTTTTTCCATGTGAAACCACAGGATGAGGTGATGCAGAACAGAAACACGCAGAGCACCAACAAAAACATGCTCCCAGGTCTCGCCTTATCAACCAACAAAGCAGCAAAAATGCACATGAGGAACAATGTTTGGAAAAGACAAGTGGAGGTGTGTGCTTTCATGTATGGGAATAACACCAGGAACCCCTGGGATATGGGATGAATCAGGGCTGGGTTTTTAAGAATGATTTTGTAAATAAAGCAGCAACAAGGGAGAGGTGCAATAGGCTAAGAAGGAAAATTCACTGCTCTTCCTGGTGGGAACAGCAGGGAGGAGAGGGTGAGAGGCAGGATATATCATGGTGCTATAGCTTGAACACTTGGCTGGGAGAGGCTGAACTGGATGGAAAGAATTTCTACAGCTGCAGGACTCCTAGCATCATAACCACTGAACTCATCTTCATTATTAACATCAAAAGAAAGGGCAACAATTTCATTTATTCTGCAGAGCTGAGCTTTAATGAGACCACTGGCTGATTCTTTGCATCTGGACATGGGTGAAGCACAGTTGGTGCTGACAGAAAGGAACATGATGCCAAATTACGGGATTTTACCATTTTACAGTAAAACTGAGGTAGACAGCAGGAATTCTACCATCTCTGAACTATTGCAGGAGCAAAGTAACCCAGTTATTTACTTAACATGTTATACACATATGACAACTACTATATTATAGAAGATCACAGGGCCCCTGCATCCCCTGCTTTGGGCACTGCCCCATTTGCAATCTGACAAAACATTCTTATCTCAGGAGAACTGAATGCACTGATCTTGGCAAAGGCTTTGTGTGCCTCCTTTTCTGGTCTTGAAACAGGTTATTCTGCACATTCCTGCTGCTGTCAGTGGAGGTTGTTTGTGAATGCTTCCATAGCAAAGAAATATTTCTGCTACTTGTCTCATATTTTGAATCATTTTGCCATCCTTCTCTTCCTACTTTGGAATGCAGCCTGTGGAGAACAGCAATATTAGAAAGCTTGTGTTAAATCACTGCCAAATAAAATGTCAACAGAAGGTATATGCATCACTTATGTCCAATCGTGCACTGCCTGCTCAGCATCCGGCTGACACCGTTTGGGATGCTGCCACAGGGAGCAATGGGAGTTCAGGCTGCCTCTTCATTTGCCTTCCTTCTTAGTCACCAGGATTGCTGCTGTTCCCAAGGCCCTGCGTGCCCCACGCTCTCTGAGGAAGGGAAAGTCTGCCATTCGAGACTCGGTGTGAGCATTTTCCCAAAGGGACACAAGTGCTGGGAATGTACACAAAACTCCCAAATGATGCAAGTGAAGGAAGAGTTCATCTGAGTTAACCACCAACAATGGTTGGTTTTACTGACTCTGACTATTATAAACCTATCAAAAAAAAAGTGGTTTTACTGTCTCTGACTATTATAAACCTATCAGTCAACAAACCTCTGCCATCTGAATGTGCTGCATCATTTGAATTTCCACTCCGGATACTTTCTTCAGCTATTTTCTTTTCTCTGGTAAATCTTCATTATTTACCCCCAAGCACAAACAGCAAGTGGAGAGGGAGAAAAGGAGGATAAATTGGAAAAGCGCAGGGAGAGGCCAGGGGCTAGGGAACTGTCACTCAGAAAGCATGTTCTTTCCATTGGAATGACACTTTATAGGCACAGATCCCACATTCACTGGTGTAAGTGGAACCATCTGTGCCACAGATCTGCTCCAGCACTTGGTCAGGGGGCCCTGACTGGCCATCCTCAGCAATGGCCCTGGGGCACGGGCTGCAGCCCAGCTTTAAGGAGAATAGGGAGAAAGAGCTCAAAGCAATATATCCAATCATTTCTCGTCCTTCAGGGGGCTTGAACAAAATTAATGTTTTACTTCTACGCATGAAAAGGAGGCAGGAAGCAGCACACTGTATGAACACTCATTCTTTGCAGTTTCACTTTATGTTTAAAACCATGGGGCCTCACCTCAGCTGGTGAAAATCTGGAAACCCCTCCTGGGCTGTGTGGATGTCTGCCAGCTGGAGACAGGCTCCTTCCACTGCTGCTCTCTGCTTTTTGCCTCTCTACTCGTTGATCCGCGGAGAGCACGCAACCAGAGCCCAGGGCATGGCAAAGAATCAAATAAAACTGTATCAAACATTAAATTACAACAAGAGAATGAACATGTCTGAGTGTGAACATATTGATGGATGAAATGGGTGCATACCAGGGCTATATATTTCTTTAAACACAGAGGTCCAAGGAAATTTTTTAAGTTCCCAAACTATTTTCTTTGCCAACTGTCAGTTAAATAGGATGGTGCAACTGATACAATGAGTTTGAATAATTATTTCTGGATTTCTTTTTTTTTTTTTTTTTTTTTGAGGAACATATGGTTATAAAAATGCTTTAAAAATCATTTAAATATTCTTCTGAAATGAATATTTAAAAATCAGTGGGATGAGCCTTGTCACTCTCCAGCATCCCTCAAGAGAGTGACAGAGTGTCTGAGCCCATCCACACGCCTCACTAACAAATGCAGTATATAAAAAAATGGCTAAACCAAGGAAAATTATCAGCAGACCTAATTTTGAAAGGCACAGATTTTTTCGATAAAGTGTTTGAATGAAGTTTAGGTACAGCTACGCTTAAGGAAAAGTTGTGAGGTTCGTTTTTTCGAGTTGCAGATGGGTGAGTGTTGATAAAAGGTGAAAAAAAATTCCCAGCTCAATATGAAAAGAGTAAGTATTGTTTTCTACATTCCACTTATCAATCAAAATTTAAATGATTCGCCTCATTCTTCCCCCTCTTTGTGTTGTAAGAAAAATGACTGTAGACTCAGAAAACATTGATAACGCTATAAAGATAAGTCAGACAAACAAGGAAAGAGAGAGGACATTTATATTTTTAAAACACTGCCTCTGTGATATGTTCTGGTACATTCACAGGTCACAGATCCTGAGGCTGGATCGTCATCAGTGTGAAACACATCAAAGTTGGTCCAGCCTTGGCAGCTCCGGCCCTGCTCCCCAGAGCCGAGGGCTGCGGCTGCGAGGCAGAGTCTGGAGTGGCACCAGCTGCATTTCAGAACTACATTTGAGATGCCTCATGTTGCACCCATAGCAGGCACTGCAAAGTCATTTTCTCCTTTGCTGCATCCTTGGCTGAGGGTATAAGGCTGCTTCTGTTCATGGCAAGAGTGCAGAAATAAGAGTCCACCGAAGCAGGACTAAGTCCATACTTGCATCTGATCCTTTCAGTGCCTCTTTCCAGGTTAATAACTAAGCTTTCATAGCATGGCTGTGGAATGGTTTTTGAGGCAAATCTGACGATTTTGAAGCTGCTCAGGCAGCTCAAGCTGAGTAAGAAAGCCCCAGGGCTCTGCAGCATTGTGCACCTGAGCAGGGATGGAGCAGCAGGCTGAACAGCCCCAAAGCATCTGTTGTCTACACAGAGATGGCTACTGAGGATATTTGCAGTTTGGCAAGCACTGAGCTCATAAGGCAACTGGGGACTCCTTTTGATCAGGGAGGTTGGACTAGATGACCTCCAGTGATCCCTTCCAACTTTAACTATTCTGTGATCTCCTGCTGTTTCCCACCACAGTAACCTTCATCCATCCATCCATCCATCCATCCCTCTGTCTCTGCCCAAGCAAGCACCCAGCTCAGTCCACTGTGCCTTGAAACCACCTTTCAAGTCTCTTAGTGGCATTTGAAACCTGGTATTTTTCTACCCTCTCTCCTAAGCCATGAAAATTCAATGTTCCATCTTGAACATGCTGGTCTTTGCCTGATCATTGCCTTCTCATCATGGAATTATTTAGGTTGGAAAAGATCTTTAAGATCATCAAATCTAAACACTACCACTGCCAAGGCCACCACTAAACCACATCCTGAAGCACCACATCTACACATCTTTTAAATCCCTCTAGGGTCAGTGACTCAACCACTTCCCTGAGTAGCCTCTTGCAGTGCTTGACAACCCTTTCCATCAATCAATTTTTCATAATATTTGATCTAAAGCTCCCCTGATGCAACTTGAGGCCATTTCCAACACAAAGCAGAAAAAAATCATCTAAGTAACACACACACAGTGAGTAACCGTGGAACAGCTGAAAAACAACTCCATGGCACAGAAAACCACACTGTCCCCGAGAAGGCTGCCCTATTTTTATAGTTATACTGCTTCATAAAACACCCCCTGAGCCTGGGGGATATTTAAACTCCAATGTAAGACTTTTCCCATTTCCTGGCCCAGTTTCAGTGATTTATTCCATTATGTACTTCTACATGAAACCTACTGGTGAGTGCTGCATGGAAACCTCTGTCCTATAACCCCTTTGGCTGCTTCCCTGGATGGCTCTGACTTAATCTCAGCTTCGTGCCTCCTTGAATTCTTGTTTGCCTTTGGTGTCATCAGACAATGAGCTCCACAGAGGAGGCTTTGGCCGTGCCAAGATAATGCCATTGAGTTGGCTTTTGACAGCTTTACCGCAAAGGCTTGCAAAAGCCAGCGGCCAGAGCACAGTCCAAGTGAGAGGCTGCCAAAGTCCACAAGAAAAAAAAAAATATTCAGGTCTTATCCCTGAGGATAAAAAAGTAACACTTAAACAAGAGTAAAACAGCGTGTTCTGCAAAAACACCTGGGCAGAAAATGGCAAAAAGGTTATATAAACCAAAAGAACATTTGCTTTAGGACACAGACCCAAGAAAAGTACAATAAGCCATTGTTAGTTACAAATCATCTTGGAAATGGACACTAATGGCACAGAGGTACTATGGCCTCATTCCCTGGTACAATACCCCCAATATCTCCAAGTCAGGAACATTTGCCTTCAGCCTATTCTTCTAGCCTGACAATTCAAAGAGTGACTTTTCCAAACTGATCCAAATAATTGTGTTATTCTCTGGTGAACTACAGGGAGACATTGAATCAGGGAGGCACTAACTGTAGTCCAGAAGAATCCCTGAAATATTAGACTTGCAATAGCTTTGGTGACCTCGTGTGGAGGCAGTGGCAGTGGTACAGCCAACAGATGAAGGGCAGCCCTGAGGTTCCCCTGCCTCCCTGCTACCCATTCAGACCACCAAAATGACAGTAATTATATCACCAGGTCCTGAGTCTTTGGCCTCAAAAAAGTAGGCAAAACTACTATCAGGAAGAATTGTTTTCCTATGACTTGTTATACATTTGGTTAAAACTGATCACAAGTGAACCTGTGCATATTTTTCCTTCCTGAATGGCTTTAGAAAGCAGCTCAGTGATGCACCAGGGCTGCCTCAGGGGTGGTCACTGCCCACCAGTCCTGGAGATTTTCTGTTGCATTAATAAAGCTATTTCATGAGTGGACACTTCTGCTGTCTGTGACCCTGAATGGCTGAATGCATCTCAAGATTCCCCTTCTCTAGATTACATTCTAAAACAGTACTTGACATTGTGGACAAATTCAGTGGAGACAGGCTGGGATGCCCTTTCCTGGCAGCAGCTGCTGTCTCTGCCATGAGACAGGCTCCACAGGCAGTGGGAATGAGGACAGGGCACCTCTTGCCCAGGCAGCCAATTTCCCTTTCTAGCTCAAGCAAAAAAAGTGCTCTCCTTGAGAGGAAATCACCACCTACACCCTTGATATTTCCCTGTGGAGGAGATGGACCATGCTCTGGAGGTAAATGTCTCCTGGCACTGACTGTGAAGAGGGAGTCTATGATCAGGTCATAGAGAGATATCAAGGTTTGATAAGATTAACACTGACACAAAGACTCTGAGGAGTAAGGAAAGGAACTGAGATCTCCAAGGTGAGCCCAGGTCTTCATCAGAGCAGGGATGGCACTGACACCTGGCAGGACAATTTTATCCACATTATTTGGTAGTGGAGAACATCAATAGAAAAATAGACATGTACCACTTGAAGTACCATGACAGGGAGGAGATGGGGCAAAAGGGAAGAGATGGGGCGTTCAGACAGAGAAATGTTGCCAAGTCAGTTTATTGAACAAATGTTTCAGGAGCTAAGGAAACAAGGCAGACTGAAGGGATGTTACCAGGGAAGGTCAGCCCGTGGGAAGTCACATGGAAGGGAGTTTGTCTTCCTGGGCTGAAGTCCAGCACAGACTTAGCATTCA
The DNA here is from genome assembly GCA_013396875.1 of Vireo altiloquus. NCBI lineage: Eukaryota > Metazoa > Chordata > Aves > Passeriformes > Vireonidae > Vireo > Vireo altiloquus. The sequence goes on from VZRF01000927.1 coordinate 1,449,341, forward strand.
GCTAATCTCATGATGTTGAGAGTTGTCCCGCTTTCCCTGGTGAGAAAAGGAGAGAGGAGAATTAGACGTGGCTGACACCCCTTTCCTCATTTCACTGGCCCAAGCTTTGGCTTAGGGTTAACTCAAGATAAAGAACAGTCTCAAAAACCCAAATACCCCCTTTCATTATCCTCATTTAAGGAAAGATGAATGGTTTCATTCATTTGGTACAATCCAGTTGGTTTGGTGAAGTAATTTCCACACGCCCTTGTGAGCTTGTGGGACAGATTGAGTGCTGGTGAAAATCAATAAAATACTTTTAAAGTTAACAAACAGGAGGCCAAGTACAGATCACAGTAACGAGCCCTTCTCATTTTCCCTTACAACAAAAAAAAAAAAAACAGAAATGTCCAGTATATGCCACAAGCACTTAGACAAAAAGGAATTATGAAAGAACCCTGCATTCAGGGGCAGGCACAGGAATTGATCATGAAAGGAAAGGTTTCGCCTCTATACATACAGGTAGGCATTGCAGAAAAGACATCTGTTGGGGTAGGTTTTGCCATCAGAGCCACAGTGGGGCATATATTCCATGGTGCAGACAGGAGAGACTTCTTTGACGTGCTTGCAAAGGGCCTGCACACAGAAATAGATATGAATCTCTGCCTGAGAGCAAACTGTGACACCCCAGCACAAGGAATGACACACAACTGAAAAATCAAACTGGCTGTAACATCCTCATAACCAGCTCCAAGTGTCCTCCTGATGGCAGATGTGATCTCGTACTGTTTCTGCTCGCTGCCACTGTCTTTTCCTGCTTTGTTACAGAGCAGTGGGGTGGATGTTGGCTGTTTTCTGAGCAGTGTGAAATTCCCAAGGGGTCTCCTCAGGTGTGAACATCACCATTGCCCAGTTTGTAGCCCAGAGCAGAAGGCAGTCCCCCATTAGTGTAACAGACACTGAACTTCACTCTTTATTCCCATCCTTTCCCACTCACTCTGGTAATATCCTCTTCACAGCGTCCATGCTTTCTCTTGCCAAGGTTGGTCCGATGCTCCCTGGAGGAAGGAGAGATTGTTATTAACCACGACTTTCCCTGTTTCAACAAGAGATCAAAAGCAAACCTCGTTCCCATGGAGTCACAGAGATTTCCAGATCACCCAGCTCAGCACCACCTGCCCAGCACTAACACAAGCATGCCCTCACATCCCGGACACTGTCCCCAGCTGATGCCAACCCCTCTGCCGTGTCAAACGCCCACGCCAAACACCAACCAGGGCAAGCAGGAAAACGGGGGCAGACAGACAAAACCCCTTCCGCACAAGGTGTGGGAGAGAGCCCTTGCAGGTTACTTGGCTCCCACAGAGCCGAACTCCAAATGCCCTGGAGGGAAGATAAGCACTCACAAGTTGTGGGCACACAGGGTGCACTCGCTGGCGTAGGTGACGCCGTCGGTGCCGCACACGGGGTCGTAGATCATGGTGCAGGCCATCAGCTCGCTGCCATCCTTCAGCGTGGTCCTGGGGTACCGGCTGCAGTTCAGCTGGGGAAATCGAGGACAGCAAAAGCTCTGCCATGGGCTCTGCTCCGTGCAAGGGAGCCCCAACACAACCCCTCTGCTTATGCCTCTGCCTAAACCAGCCTACGCCAGGCTCTAAAAGGATCTGCCAGATGACAAATTATGGTTATATATTAACTCGTTCTTCATGGAAAACTAGCAATTTCCTTTCACAGCCTTCCCTGGAGAAGACTGAATCAAGGCTGGAAGGTAGACATTACTCATTGAGCTCTGCATTTATCATGCTGCCCCTCTACCTTACTGAACCCACCGGGATATTACGAAAGGCAGCTCAGAAATAATCTGTAAATCAAAATGGTACAATTTATGCACGTCTCGCAAGGGGGCTGACTGTGACCAAGGTGTTTTTCATGGCCCACAAGAATGGAGGGGAGATGTGCTGACAGGTCTTTTGTTGCAATGGGACGGTTCCGAGTGTTGAGACCTGCCAGCAGGACTGACAGCAGTGGAAGCTGATTTACGTCAGCTGAGGAAGCTGGCCTTGTGTTTCAGCACTCCCAGTTTCTCCAGTGCGAACTCTTCTTTCCTGATTTATGTATCTCACCCGGCTTGGGCACAGAGCGTACTCAGGAAACAAAGGAATGACATTTCATAGTTTGTTTGTATAGAAATGAAATATCTGACTCGGGATGTTGACTCTTTCAAACACATGCTAATGAGGTGGCTTTGTTCTTCTATTCCCCAGCGAGAGTAAATGGTTTAGAGCTGGCCAAATATAGTTAATCTGATATTTTTACAAGATTCATTTGGTATATATGAAAAAACAAAAATAAAACCAGAGGTGGGTTTGATTCCCCTGACAGAGATGAGGTATCAGCATTCAAAACACAAGCAATTTTCTAATCTTTGCAGAACATCCTTTTGTAAAACACAAGCATCAAGAAGGCACCAGGTTCCCTGGGCCCTCTGCATCCCCTGCCCATATTTCCAAAACATTCTGCTAAATTCCTGCAGCAGCTATGACAGAGCACTGTGGGAAAAGGATTCTCTGTGTAAAGCCTTAAATCATTTATTCTACCTGTCTCATAACTCAATCCTCACCTGTCCTCTCCTCTTTCTTTTCCTGACTGTGTGGAGGAAGTGCACAATGTCCCTGCTGATGGGAGGGTGACATTCACCCACAGAAGGAAGGGCAGCCCAAGCGTGACCCCCCCGGAGGCTACACCGCCCAAACCACCCAGCATTTGCTCAGGTTGGGCTGTTGGCACTGATGCCTTAGGTTTTAGCTTTTATATTCTTCAAATCCTGTATTGCTAGTGTAGCTCTGAAATTTTCTGTAGCTTGTTAAGTGCTGTTCTCTATGCTAAGATAGACAGGACAAACCTCTGTAACTTGCCCTCCAAAGACACCCAGAACAAGAACTGTAAACCTTCATCTTGGGAAGCGAGGGGCAAGCTTAGGGGAAATCACATCATTGGCTGGGTTCTGGTTGGTGAATTTATGTTGATATAAAAGTGTGAAGAACTCATGACCAGTTGTCCATTTTGAGATCCACTGAGGCAGAACCCTCTGGAGCCCAAAGTGTGCACCTGAAGGCCTTTCAAATAAAATACCACCTTTTTCCTTTACTCCTGTCTAGTCTCCATTTCTAGGTAGCCAGATAAGCCATCAGCACCTGCTCAAACTCTGCTTTTCCTTCAGGTTTTCACTTACCTGGGGAACTTCTTCCACGCACTTTCCGTCGTGCTTCTTGGCAACCTGGGTTCCATATTCCCTGGAAGAGAAAGCAGAGTTAAAAATGCCTGACAAACAACTCTATGGGGCTCTCGGGGTGGGTGGTGACCTGCAGGACTCACATGTTGTGGGCACAGAGGGCGCAGTCGTTGCTGTAGGTGACGCCGTCTGTGCCGCAGATCTCGCGCAGGATGAAGGGACAGGCTCCGACCGCCTCGTCCCCTTTGGAGCCGCTCAGGTACATGCTGCAGTCAACCTGGGAGGATAAAACAGCAAGGCCGGGTCACTGTCCCGTCTGCAGTCTGCCCACTCTGATCCTCTGGGTTTTAAAGGCCTTTGTCAGGGGAAAATCAGGGGGTTTTTGAAGTTTAGGCTTGCGTTAGAAATTAATTATGTAATTGTAGTTCGGTGTTTTCTGCTAGCAGAGGGAAGAAAGGAAAGGCTGGAAAAAAATATTATGTTCCTAGAGGAGAACATATCCAAGTTTTAAATCAAGCCTTCATAGAATCATAAACATTGGAAAAGACCTCTAAAACCATCGAGTCCAACCATTAATCCAGAACCACCGTGTTCACCACCAAACCCTATTCCCAAGTGCCACATCCACATGCCTTTTGAACACTTCCAAGGAATACTGATTCCACCAATTCTCTGGTCAGCCTATTCCAATTACTGACAAGACTTCCACTGAAGATTTTTTTTTCCTAATGTCTAAGCTAAACATCTGCTAACTCAGCCTGAGGAATCTGATTTAAAATGTTCGACATGAAGCACAGCTTGACTATATCCAAGATTTTGTTTCAGCATTTCCAAGAGCAGCAAGAACTGTTTCAACTAGTTCTTTAACCAGTTCAGTTGTTTCTATTGCAAAAATATTTACAATATATAAAATCTAATAGTTTAAATATTTGAGGATCAATAGACAAACACCTATTGGAAATCAGTCTACATTAGCCAAGCATCACTGACACTTCACTGTCATTTTGCACAGTCTCCCCAGTGCAGTGTCTCTTATTATCCATATTTCCCACATGGTCCAAGAACAAATTAAAGCAAAGACCACATTTTAACAACGTGCCTTTTCTACAGAAAATATATTGCAGTCCCTCAGGATGCATGAAATTATTTTTGGTGCTTCAGAGCTGCTCTGCATAAGCAGAATAAATGTGTTGAGATATTATCAGCACATATTGTTGCTGTGCAGGATAATAAAGCTATTTCTGTACACATACCTGAGAGTAGATTTGTCCTGGCTGACCAGAGTACAAGGATTTTTTTAACCTGCCTGTCTAGTGCAATGGAAATCCTAGCACTGAATAAATACACAGACATCTGACACAGGCTTCTGCCTCCTCTCCTACTGTGCTAAAATGGGCTGCATGGCTCTTGGGCTGCCTCTGATGATTTCTGTGCAGAGATTGGCAGTACTGGGACATTTTGTTTCTGAAGGCCCAGCCTGTCCCCATCCTCTCTTGCCCTCCTGTACAGCACACTGGCAGCTGTGCACAGCTGAGGAGAAGCAAAGCATCAGCATGAGCCCCATGCATCACCCTCCACCCATCCCTGGTTGCACTGAGCCCACCCAGGGTCTTCCTGGAGATTGCAGAGAAAGTAGATGGTGCTTATTTTAGAGCTAAAAGAATACTTACAGGAGTACTTTCCTCCTTGCATCTTCCATCGTGGCTTTTCTTAACATCAGTCCCGTGCTGTCTGAAAGGGAGAGGTTGGGTTTAGCACGCTCACCACCTGAGCCCTGGGACTCCCAGGGGCCACAGAAAGCAAACCAAACCCAGAGCCAATATATATGATAAAGGAGGCACCTGATTGCCTGATGAACCAGCTTCTGCCCATCGTTAGAAAGTGTAATTCTAATTGGTAACAGACCCGTCAGGTCTCCCCATTGTGTGTATAACTCCATTCACTCTTTCTCCTGCACAAATACCACAGTCCCATCCACTCTTTCCCCTGCCCAAATATCACAGCCCTCACAGAGAGCTCAGATTGAGAGCTGGCTCTCCCACAGCTCCCCCAAGGAACAAAAAGAGCCTCAGGGAACAAAACCAGGTGACGAGGGCTTCATGAGGTTGAAAGAGTAGCACAGATTTGTTAGCACCAAAAGGAAAGCCACGTGGAGCACTGGCTTGCCATTTCAAATGAGAGTCCTGTGTACAATACTTACACGTTGTGGGCACAGATGCTGCAATCATTGTCATAAGTGAACCCATCTGTGCCACACACAGGGTGCAGGATCCTGGGGCAGCGGACCAGGTCTTTGCCCCCCTTCACCTTTCTGGCCGGGAATTTACTGCAATCAAGCTACAAAAAAGCAGCAGCATCAAACCTGAGGAAGACCTTGTTCTCTCCCACAAAAAAAAATTCCATCACAACCTCCTGCCTTGTCTCTAATGCTGGGATGCTGAGACAACACCAGTGCTACAATTCAGTTCTTGCAAAACCAGGCCGAGTCAGCTCTGCCTGAACCCTCTCACACATGGGGAACTGCACAGCACTACACAGTGTGTGAGGTGTCAAATCTCTAGGCTAAGCACCTTGGTCAGTCCCAGCTACAAGATATGTCAGAAAAGAAAAAAAAAATTAAAACATATCCCCTTTTTAATTGTGCAGTGAAAGAACTTGGGCTTTGCATTTGAAGGGCATCATCAAAGGAAGATCAAAGCCCAAAGTGAACAACTTCCACATTTGTGTGTTGGCATGTCCCACACAGCAGCTCTGGGACGTCTCAGCTGATACCCTCCCATCAAAACTTCAGGTGTGCTCCACGTTTCAGAGCATGTCCCCACCCCAAAGGCTGCTGTAGGTGTGAATTCATCATGAGAACTCTGTGCATAGCTCCCATCCAGCCCACCTGCCAGGGCTGTCGGGCAAGGAGGGCTCAGAGGACGCCTGTCTCAGGACAGGTGGGATTTGTAGGCACCCTGGACACAAGGAGCTGACAAGAATTAACAGGCATGTGGAGAAAGCCAGGATTTTAGGCCAGCTCACTTTCAGAGTAGATGTCAGCTGAGGGAACCCTTCAGTTGATGCAGCTAAGAGGAGTAAGCCTTATATTGAGCACTTACCTCATCAGTCTTCTGTCTGCATTTTCCACTGTGCCTCTTGCCAACATGGGTCCTTTGTTGCCTGGAAGAGGGAAACAATAAAATAAATGCTTAATGTCTTAGTCAAAGTCATGTGCAAAACAAAGCAAACCATGGCTTCAGATTCTATGAAAAGTGTTCAGAATGGCTGCTTTACTCATTACCAAGCACATCCCATCTTCTCATAACATGCAATTCAAAGCAATATGCTGAATTTTTCCTTCCTCTGCCCGGCCCACAGACCCATCCAAGGAGACACCTTGTGACTCTTCATTAGTACACAGAAGGCATCAGAAAGAAACTCAAATCCAAAACCATCCCATTTCTAAGAGAGTTGAAGAAACAGCAGGAGTAGCAATGTAGCAGGAGGGTTCTCAGGGCTCAGAAGGAGCACTCTGGGTGTGGCACTCACGCGTTGTGGGCGCAGATCGCGCACTCGTTGTCGTATGTGGTGCCATCTGTGCCACAGACAGGATTCAGGTCCCTCGGACAGGACACCAAAGTTTTGCCGTCTTTGGTGGTTTGTGTTCGGTATCTGGAGCAGTCAACCTGGCAAAATAAGGACAAATCGCTCTGGCAGAGCCCTTGATGTGCGAGAAAAGCTGACTCAAAACCTTTTTGTTCTGTACATCAACCTCCAATATTTCTGCAGCAGGACAAAGCCCTGATGCACTGAAGCTAAATTTCTAATCAGAAATGAAATTTCTGAATATTATCCTAGTTCTCCAGGGGTTGAGGAAAAGAACTATTTAGGAGAAGGAAACCTTTGGGCAGAAGAACATGCACAAAATTTTAGTCTCCTTAAAAAAAAATGAAATTCTTGAATTTGGTAAGAAATATTTTTCAGCAGCTGTAAGTGTGAATAATATTGTTTTGGTTTGTGTTGGTTTTCTCCACACTTTTCCAGCTCTCTGATTACTTCTTGCTTCAGATTCCCTCTAGTTCATCACAGGATTTGAAAGGATGAAAAAGAATTGTTGTCTATCAGGTGGAGAAGGGACTTCCTGCATCCCAGAATTTTAGTGCTGAAATACAGGAGCTTCTTTTTCTGAGGCATCAGACTGTTGGCTTTGGACAAAGATACAATAAACTATGCTCTATAAATATTTATGGTTAGTGCTCTTATGAGTCTCACTACATCTGTGAATACAACCAGCATGGGAGTTCTGAATCCCTGCTGCTGAGGGTGGAAACGTTTGTGGCCTCCAGAGAGAAAACTGCCAAGCTGCACAGCATGTTGGCAAGAGAAATCTTGTGCCACTCCACCTTCTCCTGGGGACACAGGTCAGCTCCTCATCCCATATCCATCTCCTTCCTCTTTCCTCAGTTTAGTGCGGTAAGTATAGGGTGAGCTTCTCTCTGGAGCAGGGAGGAGGCCAAATCCACCCCCATCATGCAGAAAAGCAAATAATGGATGGAACTCTCCTGAACTTTGTCCTATGGACCTCTTGTAGCTTCCTAAGGAAATCTGTGAGATGCTCAGGACTTTATTAGCAGCCCTAAGAGATGGATTTTTGACTTCTATTGCACTTACAACGACAGATTCCTTGCAGGGCCCATCATGCATTTTGGTAACATTGGTGTCGTGTTCTCTGAAAGGAAGAAAAGCTTTGGTTAGGGAGCATTGGGAATAACTTTCCCCAAGACACTGCAGACACTGGGACAACAAAGCAGGGTCCCACCCTCCCTGTGGGACATTATAACTGCTTGAATTCTCTGAATGAGCCCCACAGATGGCAGCTGCTCATGCACAGTATTCGCATCTCCCATGGGAATCAAGTGTTAGGAGAAATTAGGTGTTACAAGCAACACTTTGATCTGTTCACGGCTCTGCTCTGGTTCTTTTTTGTGGTTCCCTTCATAAGCACAGACAAAAAAATGGGAAGGAAAACTCAAGTTGGCTGAAGAATCACAAGCAGCCAGCAGCAAGGTGACCTACAGAGACACCTGCCTTAAAACTGATATTTTACAGAAGTGCTTCTGAGAGCCTCAGCTTGCTGTTTATCCAGAAGGACATCCCATGCACAAGACTTACGCATTGTAGGCACAGATCCCACAGTCGTTTTCGTAAGTGGAGCTATCTGAGCCACAGACTGGTTTCAGGATCCTCGGGCAGGCTACCACGACGTGATCACCTATCACAGCTCTTCTGTAATTACTGCAATCAAGCTGTAAAAATAGCAGGAATAGAGGAAAAAAACCCCACATTTTTGATATAGAGATATAACACTCTTACATAGCCTTTTTACTCCCTTTGGCCTTAGGGGACAAATCCAGCGTCAAACTAATTTCACTATCAAAAGTAGAAACCAGAAATTCTCTCCCAATGAAAAAAATGGTATATTAAGAAAGACTGTGATTTGGGTTTTGTGAGGTCCTTCACAGGATCCTGCTGGAGTTATCCAGGTGGTGAGATCCAACCTTCAGCCAACGTATTTTTTGTATTTTATTCCCAATTAGAGAAGCTAGAAGCCTGAGGTAGAAAATGACAGACATGGCATGAGATAACCCATAAAAATCCCCCTAGCTTTGGTTATCATCAGATTTTATTTCCTTTTGGGCTGTGCAGACCAGCTGCAGGCATTCTGCTCTCCTCCCTCACGGTGTTTGCACTGCCCCCACCACAGACTTCGTCTTACCACGATGGGTTTTGGGTCGCATTCTCCATCGTGTTCCTTGTCCACGCTGGCACTGTGCTCCCTGGAAGAAAGCAGACCCGTGTCAGGGATCACAGAACAGCATCACCTCGATGCTGGTGGCGTTGGCACCCAGCTGCAAAGGCACATTCTCCTCTGCCCAGACCATCCTGGGGGAACAGAGCTGGCACCCCGGCAATAACTCACGCGTTGTAGAGGCAGATCCCACAGTCGTTGCTGTACGTGTTGCCGTCGGTGCCACAGACTGGTGTCAGGTCCCTCGGGCAAGCCACCCAGGACCTCCCATCCTTGGTGATACCACCAGCGTACTGGCTGCAGTCAAGCTGTGAAAAAAGCCTGGAATCAGCCCCAATTTTGGCTACCCCATGGAATGAAACCCCCACCAGCATCCTCCCACCACCGCCATTCCCGCAGCTCCTGCTGGGAGGCAAATTAGAGGCATTATTGGGAATCTGCTCAGGCAACCAGGAGGAGGGAATCTTCCCTACAGAAGTGTCTGATTATGCACCCCAGCTGGGGTCCAGGGAGGCAGGATGGCTGTGGGTGAGACGGTGCCTAATGAAGGCAGCGGTAATTGGGAGCCCCTGGGCTCCGCAGCAGATCCTCGCAGATCGTGCTGCACTCTGGTGAGTTACGGGAGCCTCGGAGCTGCGTGGGAGGAACCTGCAGTCAAATCCACGGCTCAGGCCCTGCTGGTTTTCTCTCTGTGATATAGGTACAGAAATTTATGCAAGGAACACAGTTTTCTGGGTCTGGCTGTATGGAAGCAATTATCAGAGCCACAGTGTTTGATGCTTTCAAGCGTGTCATCCTAAGACAGTTTTCCTCACAAGGAGGCAAACTGCTGCCTTTGGCTGGGAGTAACTAAATTATGTCTAAGAGTTAATATAATAAGAGCATACAATTACTTCTTGCTTTTTCATTTTATTTAATGAACCGAAAATATTGCAAAAAATGGGGATCTTTTACTTTCTCGTGAAATTGGCAACATCATTCAACCACGCACTGGCAAATATTATTTTAGCAGCAAAGATTTCATTAGATTTAACCCATGTGCTCATCGAGTAGCTACATACTGTTTCTTCTTTACCAGAAGCCTGAATAGAACATAATAAACAGATCTGTAGCTCACCTGAACTCCAAAGGCAGTACCTAAAAGAAAAAAATGGAGACAGAAAAAAAAAAACTGAATTATTGACATGTAGAGAACACATATGTAAATATTTTCATGAAATGAGTTAAATTCGGTGATTAGTCAACTTTAACTTCTTTTGTTTAGGAAAATATGGAGTTTTACATTATTCCAGTAAACGGCCATAGGACGTACTAAAAGTTATTTAATAAAGTTTTATTGCACTTCTGAGGGGAGATAAAACATGTGAGAGCACATATATTAATGTATCCCTAAGACATTACAGGGAAGCGATACAGGTAGTCTCAATTCATACTCTTGGATTTTAACCTCTTCTAAGACACTTTTATGTTTGACTTTCAAAAGCTTGGATATCCATGTTTAAGATAATTATCGCCACCAGCACTGTCCATCTCCAAGTACATCATTCTCAGTTACCAGGAGAAGCACAGCAAACTCCCAGAGCAATCCTAGAGGATAAAGTTTGCATTTATATTGCTCACATGAGTAATGATACCATTTCTTAGGGATTTATTTTTTCTTTTTACACAATTACCACATGCAAGCCCCTGCCCTGCACTCAAACTGCTCCTACAAACCAAGGAGGCAACAGTTGTATGACATTTGCTGAAACCTCAGTCTTGAAACCTAATTTCTTTGCTGTGCTCTCTCAGGAAGGCTATTTCTTCATGGAACAAGGTTCTCCTCCATGTTTCAAGACCCAGAGGCTTTTACTGAAATGAAAACTCAACTCTGACTCAACCAGATCAATCTTTGCAGTACCCCGGGAAATACTCACCCAAGCAGCAGCAAAGGGCGAGAGCTGCCCTCACAAAACCTCCTGTCACCTTCATGGCAGCCAGGGACACCCCTCCAGTGCAGCCTGCCTGCTCTCTGTGCGGGAGAGGAAGATTGCAGGGAGGAGCAGGAATATATAGCACACCACGCTATCAAGTGGTCCCACCTCATTAGGTAATGCTCCCAGCCTGTCATCACCATTCAAAGCCAAAAACGTGTTTACCCAGCTCTGGGTGTCTGGCTAATGATTGATACCATTGTGTGTGCCAGGAAGGGGATTTCGTGTGCCTCGGGGTGAGTGGGGACAGTGCCGGGACCCCTCTCCTCCCGCCCACTCTGCCCAGCCCTGGGCTGCCCCTCGCACGGCCACAGCACGTTGTAGGCTCACATCTCCCCTGTGCCTACTTAAATGCAATTAGGGTTTCCTCCTCATCTATAATTTTCAGCTGAGCTGCCAACTGATAGCCGAACCCTCCGTTATTTAACCTCAGAGCATGATTTTGTACTCTCCGCTGCTGTATTTCAGCCCAGTTTGAGCCCAGGCAATTTCAGCCCAGAAGGTCACCCTGTGCTCTGCGGGAGGAATCCTGCTCCTCTCCTGTTTAACAAACCCAGCAGTGCTCTGCTCCGAGTGCCAACTTTTCCTGTAATGCAGCAAGGAGCAAAAATTCTAAGTTTGGTCCTAAAAATTCATCTTTTTGGCTGTTCACTGATAACTCCCATGGCACCTTCTGCTCCTCTGCTACCACCTCCCTCATGGCCAAGCCCTGACCCACCTTACTAAGCCCAAGTGACACCAACCCCCAGGGCAGGAGGCCAAATGCCTTTAATGTCTGCACAGACTAGATGTACTGTACTTCCTTTACCTAGGAAGTCAGCCAACTTTGCAAAGATTGGTATTAGCCCACGCATGGTTTGCTTCCTGAAAATTCACTGTGTATGTTATCTCTTTACGCTTTATATCTTTAGTTTTCTTCAAATATCTCCCTAAGGTTTGCCCACTATTCAGGTAATGGAACTTAGATTGGCCCTGAACACTTTTTTTGTCCTATATTTAAGGAGATTTTTGGCAATTCTTTGGATTAATCTCAATTGTAGACTCCTCAGTTGGGTTCCTAAATTCTCCAAATCTCTCACTAACTTTAATCTTCCAAAATCTGTACTTGGTAATCAAAATCCTTGCTTGCAGATCTATTTTGACATAATTTAAACAGAGCGAGCTTGTGTTGAATCATCACTGTTTTATTTTCCAAGAGAAGGACGTTTCCAACATCTTTCTCACTTGAAAAGCAAATCCACAATAACACAGTTTTAGGGATTACCTAGTGGAAAAATATTTGCTTTCATATCCAGGAGCTCTGCTAATATTAGTAGTTTGCAGTGTGCATCTGCAAAACTAAAGCCTCTCCAAAATGCCAAAGTTTCCTGCTACGTTAGGAACATGAGGGCTCATCTCCCAATTCATATTTCTCATTTTCATTCCTTTGCCCTGATGTTCTGCCCTGTGTTTCCTGACCTTTCCCTTATCTCAGTTCCACCAAGTGTCAAGGACTCCAGACCTTTGGATCGACGCAGACCTCAGCTACAAGGACCCCTTCTCCTGCCGATTACAATATCCATCTCTCAGGGCTTATTCCAGCCAAGGCCAGGATCCATTAATGCTTCCTGGCAGTGGAAAATGATTCCTGACAACTTAATTGCCAGGCTCTGTAAAAGCTGTCACGGTCAAGCAAATTCCTGCCAATGTCCACAGCGATGACACCTGAACCCTATCGGAAAGGAGATATTATTTGCAAAACAAATCTGCAGTTAAAGTGGATTGACTCAGCATGTTCTGTCAAGAGCAAAGTAATTCTCTTCCAACCAAGCTATTAAATTTGGGAAGTAGTTTGCAATAGGAGACAGAGTAAAGGGACATGAGAGCAAACACCTGTCAAGGATCTAGAGAAGGAACTAGGATTTAGAAAACACTGTGGCTACAGCACGTGTTTGCTGTCCCCTGTGTCAGCCGAGGCACACAGAGGTCAGCTTTGGGCACCTGCCCTGCACATGAGGAAGATCCATGCTGTGACCCTCCTGCTTCACAGAGAGTGATCCAGCAAAGCTTTTTCCACCAGGAACTTGTCCCTCAGGACAGAGCCTTTCAGGAGCAGAGAAGCAGGTGCAGCACGTTCCACCCACGCTGGACAGGGAGACCTTTGGTTGTGTTTACACCTTTCTGCTTGTGCAACTCCCACTTGCAGTGATGCTGTGTTGACATTCACCTGTTTATTTTCCTTTGCTGCAAATCCCACCTGGCTGAGCAGCCCTGAGCACTCCACCCCTTTCTTCTCCTGCCTCTCCAGGTTACCTCTGATCCCAGCTGTGAATCATCTGTCTCCATCTCTGCAGAATTTCACTGACACAGGCCAGGAAAGGAAGCAACCCTTTTGAGGCAAGAAGGCAGCAAAGCCAACCCATCTGTTTTTCAGAAATATATGCAGAAATTGGCCATGCTTCCCACCCTCAAACCACGAGGGTGGATGTTACTACACCCAGCACTAAGATATTTCTTTTGGGACCTTCTACATCAAGGGTCTGGATTTCTAATTTGCAAGCAGTTGCATCCTGGTTTTAGTGAATGACTTGAGTGGAGCTGCTCATACCTTCATGCACAGGAAAGCATTGGAAGTTTTTGTGTCGCAGTTTCAGAGGAAGAGCAGGGCAGCAGGAGAAATCTTGCAGCAGAATAGAGCAGGGAGATCCCAAGGAAATTGCCTGGAGAAGTGCTCCCTGTAGCAGGGAGCTCCCAATAGTAGGGAAAGCCTTGCAGGGAAAGACAGATGTTCTAACAGCTGCCAAAGAGAAGCCCTAAAGAGAGGAGAGGCCCATTCATGAGTCCCCAAGGTGAAAGCAGATGGGCCATGGAGCAGAAATTGTGATAATCAAGACAAATAACACTGAAATCCCCAGGTACCCATATGCAGAAATTGTGTGGTGGGACTAAGCATCACAGGGATATGGGGAGAGCCAGAAAAGAGAGCCCTGCAGCAGAGCCAGAGGGGCTTCCCCGCCCAAACAGCACCAGGCTCTCCATGTCACAATTCACCAAGTTCTTAAAGGAACAAATGCCCTTAAACTGCAAGATTTCCAGCGCTGTCTGCTGTGGCAGCCTGCAAAAGGTGCCCTGGGGCAGAGCACAGCGTGGGGCCATGCCAGGGCTCTCCCTCGGTGTGGCTGGAGAGCAGCAGGGAGCGGCTGGGCAGAGCTGCCAGGTTCCAAATGGACAGAGGACTGAAAAACACCACGGGGAGTACAAGGTCTGTGGAGGCATCTGCCAGAGTCAACAATCCTCACTCTCTACCAAGAGCAGCACTTGTATGCCCCAAAGAGTTGCATAAGTTCCTGACACCTTCTATGAGAAAAGAAAAAGGAAAAAAATGCCAAAGACACTTAAGGTCCCTGCAGAGGGCATTTTGCCTCAAAACCCAACCACGTTGAGAGGCTGGAAACCAAAGTGTTGGCTCATAATGCCAGTTCTGCAAAACCTCAGGAACTGCTGTGAACCACATGGGGTCTGTGGTTATTGGCAAGCAACACCCTTAATAGAGTGTAATTTACAGCAAACCGAAGAGTCCCCAGAGCGCTGGTACCTTTCCAGTTTCGTAGAGGACCAGCTTGGCCTCATTACCATTTTAAAGGGCAACACAAAGGGCAACCGAGAGCAAACATAAAAGAAAAAGTGGTAAATCTCCAGCACCTCATCAGCCTTCGCCTCCTTCTCCCCAGGATTAACAACGCGTGGCATCCCTCTGGAGCTCTGCTGTGCCACCAGGGACATCCCTCACTGGCCAGCCCTCAGAAAAACCTGCAAAAGGGGGTTGAAAGCAAGAGCAGAGCAAGCAGGCAGGCTGCTGGGAGCAGCACAGAGCCAGCACTGCTGCTAACAGCAGCACAGGCAGCCTTAGCAAGTCCCTGTCCTGTGCCTCCTCAGCAGATGGGCTTGGAATCTGATTAACGATCCCTTATCACCAGCTGCGATTTTTGTGGATGATAATTTCTGCTGGCAGCAGGAGAAATTTAGAAGGTGCTCAAATACTGACAGAAGAGGCTACTGGGGCAGTCTTCATCAGTTTATTGCTTTTCAAGCACAGTTAATGAAGGTTTTAGGGGTCATTATTTGAAAACTGAAATGCTTGAAATCACTACAAATCATAGTAGTTTTCAAGTGCACTGATTTTCATTTGCAAGAATTTATTTTAAGCCACAAATTGTACACTGCTTTTATGAAATCATGTAGATGTCCCTGCACATGATGTTAGCTGGAATCAGTGAGCAGACATCATCAGAGAACATTTTTACTGTCTGACATTCATCACTCTCAAGCTGCATAAACAACGTTTGAGAATGTTCTTGTTTCATCTCAGCTCAAAGACAAACTCTGCATCCCCCAAAACAGCTAACCAGCCCCAAACTGGTGACTCTCACCCTACATGACTCTTACTTGGTGAGGGGATTTTCCATGTAGAAAGAGGCAGTCATAATTTATTTCTAAATCATAGTGTTTGCTCACGTTAGAAATAAGCATATGAACTATTAATAACCACTTATGGCAGAGTTTGCTGATAATAAAATCAGTTTTTGCCATTATCAGCTGCAATAAACCATGATGCGTGCGTAAGCATTTTGAGAATTTAAAAATCAATTCTCATTAACTGCAGTAGAAAAAAAGGACTTGATAACTTAAGTGAAAGAATTCTACGTCTCTGGTGGGAGTGAAATTAATTGGTATTAGGTAAAATCCCTTCAAAATCTGAAAGTCACTTCAGCCTTATCTGCAAGGGAAAAGTGTTTACAGATTGGGTCACAGCTAAAATGGACTCAAACACTGCAAACGTTCATTCAAGGTTTTCTGGAAATGTCCTGCAATAGAGTTTATACAAATAAAGAACCTATTTGCTTTAAGTAACAACTGTAAAAGAAAGTACAGGAAGTACGTGCAAACCACCAGCAGATTTCTATTAACTCAGAGTCTCCTGTTCTGCAAACTCCACCCCATTCCCAGATCCACTGACCCCAAAATAAGAGGGAAACCCTTGGCTCAGAGGCCTGGCTCCATCTGAACACGGTTTCAGAATATAAACGAATTAGAATCATCTGTAGGTCAGTTACATCTCAAAGCATCACCACTTCTCCTTAAAAACCTTAAGCCATTCCACACCACAGCACTTCTCACTTCTCCATCTGCCCCAGCACCAGAACCCCGAAGGAAGGACCTTTCTCTCCTTGCAGGACACAGCTCCTGAGACAGGCATTGATTGAGCCTACAGGGAAGTTCAGGCCAAGGCAGAGGGTGACCCAGCAGCAGCTGGTCCGTGGGCCACCACCGTGAGCTTCCTGTGCTGCCTTGAAGGTGCCACCAGTGATTCTGCCCTCTCACAGCAAGAAATATCAGCCAAATTCACACCTCCAGATCCCAGAGACCTTTCTGGGCTCAGCACATCTCCTAACATGACCTCTCAATGTGTATCTACTTCCCAGCATTGCTCCAAATTGTGGTCTGGATTTCCCAGTCCCTCACATGAGAAGCCTGGAAGAGGATACTTAGTGCATCATCTAAACTGCCAGCCCAAGATGTGGGGTGCTTGCAAATCAATTTTTCTCTGTAGGTTTCCAACAGTAAACCAAACAAATCTCAGACAAAACCCTCTGAGGTAGGTAAGTATTGTTTAATGTTTATTTTACAGGCAGGAGAAAAGGGCTGATAGGGCAGTGAAGTGATTGACCCAAGACCCCATAATGAGGCAGAGAGAACCTGACCCCCTCCTCACAAAACCCCTGACCATACTCTTCCTCCTTGGGTCCAACATCTTCACCAGGTATTTACAGCAGCTGGTGCACCTCAGGGTGCTCACTGCCTAAGGAGCACGTGGTGCAAAGCCAGAGTGGGGACTTGTGTGTCCCTCCCCTGAGGCTGAGTGAAGAAAAGTGACATGAAGCTGAGGAGTTATCTTTATTGGAGAAGCACGTTAAGACACAGCGAGGCGGCAGGGACTGCAGCAGCACGCACGGGGCAGATCTGGGAAGACACCACTGAGTCCCCACAGCCTTTCGCCCTCCACCTGAGCAAAAATGGGCCCCGTTTGCTGCAGAAGGGGATGAAGGCAGCTCTGGCAGTCCTGGGGACTCGGCAGCTCGCCTGATGCTCGACATCGACTCTTCCTTTACTTGCTCTGCAGAGACAGAGAGCAGACACTTTATTACTGTCATCCCAGAAGGCAAAGAGACCTGAAAGGACCATGGGGAAACCTTAAAGCTGTGATGTTCCCGTGCTCTGCGGGGGCTCTGGGCCACTCCTCCCTCCCTGGGATAGGGATGCTCCGTCAGCATCCTCCCTGCTCTGCAGGGACAGCTTGACTGACAAAGTAGAGGTGGGGGAAAGGAGTGGGCAGAGCCCACTACTGCAGGTCCCCCAGGGCTGCAGAGTGAGAGGAAAAGTCTGCAGAGCCCTCTGTCCCAGCCCTGCAGCTTGTCTGAGCAGGGTGGGACACTCCAACCCTTGTGAAACACAACCCCGAAGGACAGGCTTGCCAAGCAGGGCTAAGTCACTGCCTCTCTCTCCCTCCATACCTTTGGTCACAGCTGATCCCTGGTGTTTGCTGGCAGTCTGACCTCCATTACTCCTGGAAAGGAAGAGCAAAAAAATAAGCCCAACCCCAAAGTTGACCACTTCAGTGTGACACTGGTATCAGTGTGACAGCCCCTCAGGCCAGCTCACTGCCACATAAGGCAACTGCAGCAGAGCCTGGCACAAGGGCAGGCAGGTTGGGCCACTGCCAGCTGAGGAAAACAAGACTAATTTCAACCTCAAGCTAGGTCTTTTCCACACCTATTTTCTAATCTGCGAAAGGTCCTGCTTTTCTTTCTTCCCTCCTTTCACGACCTTTAAAAGTAGCCTGGCAAAACAGCACATTGTAAGGAAACTGGGACTTGCCCATTGCGAACCTGGGAGTTATCTGTTTGTTGAGAAACAGGTTTAAAAAAAAAAAAGAGAAGAAACCAGATAAACCCTTTTTTCCCCTGATCTATTGACCAGCGTGGGCAGACTGTTGACTACTGCCCAGGTGATTAGTGTGAAAAACCTTTGAACAAGTAATGGAACTGCAAGATATGCAGCATGAAAAGTCAAATGTGCTCGAAAGACCCACAATCAATTCATCCACGTGACATAGCCCTGCAGGACCTGCCAGCCAGTTAACTTACCAAAAAAAGATATCTAAACCCAGGATGCCAACCTATATTTGTCATCAGTAAAGCAGAACAGGATCAAAGGAGTTCAGTTATGGCAGAGACCTCCCAGCGAGGTGGTGAGACCCAACGCTGGCCAGTGGAGACAGGTTCTCTCTGCAGCCAGGTTTTCCACACCAGCCATGCCCAGATACACCCTTTAGTGTCAGATCTCTCTCAAACCACACTGCTTCCAACCCTTCCCACAAGCATCCTTCCCTGATGGCCATCAGGTCACCAGGGCTGCCAGAAACACCTGGAAATCCAGCTGGAGCTTTGCAGGCAGCACTGGATGCAGGCACTGGGCTGCAAAAGGATGAGGCAGCTTTAACACACATTTTCTCAGGCAACCCAGCACTCTCCGTGGATAATTTAAAAACACAACTCAAGGAAATACCACAATTTTTGGGTAACAATTTCTTATCTTCCTCTAAAGCATTTCACATCCTGTACATTGCAACTCTCTAAACCCATTTCTGATGCCAAAAGCACTGCTGGAGCTGCTTTCCTCCAGGTTTTAGTAGCATATATTGAGTGCCTGAATCTTCAGCAGAAAGAAAAATTCATTATACTGCAAGCGAGTATGAATTTCAGTGCCGAAAATAATATTGCTCTGTCCATTGTTTATAAGCTACCATAAACTTCCAGCCCGATTCTTCAGGTGACTTAATAAACATAAAGAATAAATCACTGTGCGTGGGGGCTTTTGTTTGGCTTGCCTCAAGAAAAAAAGCTTATCACTTTGACTTTTAATTGCATCCACGTCTCCTTGGAATACTTAACACAGCTGCGAGATCTCTGACTTTCAGTAAACGGCATCCCCCTCTTATTGTAAGGGCTCGAGAGCCGTGACAGCTTGATGAAACACAAAACAGTAAGGAAATCCAGGCCAGGCTGAGTTTTGTGAGAATCCTCTCTATTTTTCAATTGCCACAGTGTATCCATTCTCATTCTGTTTCGGACACAGTCACTAACAGACTCATGTAGTGCCTCATCTCCCTGTACCCACAGGCCAACAGTGCCTCCATTCCCTAAAATTTGAGACACAGAGGCCCCCAAGTACCAACACAGACAAAATTATTTCCCTCAGCACTGCAATTTCTTCAACTTTAAGCAAAGTTTAGAGCACTTTGCTTAGAGAAGAGGGGGAAGGAGCCATGATATTTATGTGTTTTGGGGATCTGCTGGTGTCCTGGCACTGAGCAGAGGAAGGCATGGAATGACACTATGGCATGATGGCTCTCTCACACCCCACTGCCCTCTGTGCCTACAAACACACAGATACCACATCCATACTCAGAAGCCAATATTCAAAACATCTTTGAAGAGAAATCTCTTTGGCAGGTTCAATATTCGGATTCTCCATGGGTTGAGAGTAAGAACCAATCAATTTCCCCGGGGACAAAGATTCAGCTCTCAAGAGTTCGTGCCAATGAGAACAGTCCTCCCCAGGTGCCACAGGACATCCTGTGCACAGAGTCACAAACTGGGAGACACTGGCCACAAACCCAAGAGCTGGAGGCTGTGGAGCTCCTGCTGGTAGAAAGACAGAGCACAGCTGAGAAATGTTTAACTCATCTGCTGTGTGGGATTGCACAAGATGTCAAGGCTCAAGACCTTTCCCGAAAGTATGCCACCTAGTGAATAATCTTCATTTCCCAACCATCTCCCTGGATATGATTTAGGGAACAAACCCTTTATGGTTTATATAGTTCTGGTCTTTCTAGCTCCACTGAAGTCCCAGGAAGAAAGTCAGCTGTTTTCCCAGACACATCACACTCCTACCACACAGCCTAGGCAAAGCATGGCGACGATGCCCAGGTTATGTATTAAATCTGAATCTCAACCTGTATTTAAACATCTGGACCACGAGCATCCATTCCTGGGGCTCTAATGATCCTGTCACAGGTGCAGAGGCCAGGCTGGCTCCTCGGCAGGCACTTGGAGTGAAGTGGGATGCTACACACAGCCAAGAAACACTTTCTTTTCTCCACCTCTTGGCAACATTCCACTCCAGGAAAAAAAATAATGTATAAGTAGGGGCTTCAATACCTCTCTTCCCTCCCAGGCAATGTGGCTGAAGAGCAGCTGCAGAGCATGCCTTTAATTAGCCCGCTGTTAACTGAAGGAACAAGCTGACTCTGTTAACCTGCCAGCGGGGTCAGAGCGTGGGCACCCAACTCCTGCTGAAGGGCACAGTGGGCATCTGGCGGCTACCAGCCACTCCTCATTCCTCACTCCCTATTGTGGCTGCCTGGGTCAGGCCACCTCAGGCTGAGACAGTGCCAACGGGGAATTTCCACCAGGGAAAGGGAGAGATTGATGTTTGGCAGCCCAGCTGTGGTTTGCCGCTTACCACTTCAGGGGCAGGCTCTCGGCACTCGCCTCGATAGTTTACCGTGATGAAGCTTGAAGCTCTCCTGCAAAGGGAGGACAAGACATTGCTTATTATTCACTCGCAATGCCACAGCTCTCAGCCGCCGGCATGACAGTCCTCTGAGGGCTCCTTAATGCTTTGATGCTACTTCCAATGTGATGGCATTTATTACTCCCCAAACAATCTCATGATTGGGCAGAGAGGGAATAGGGGGCCCTGGCAACTTGTGTATCTTAATTAGCTGTCATCAGATTAATCTGAAGCATTTTGATCTATGTTTGCTTAACAGCAAAGCACCAAGGACACACTTGATAGTGAGTCATGATGTATCAAAACAAACACTGTTCTGCAAAAGACACTCGGGAATGGTGGATGGCCCTGTATTACTGAAATCTCTCCGCCTACTCACATGGCAGCTGAACACAAGTCACATTCATTTTTGTATGTTTTCCCATCAGTGCCACAGACTGGTTGTGAGGATTCGCTGCAGAAAATCCTTCCACCCTTTACCCCATGCAGAATTCGCTCACAGTCCAGCTGAAGAGAGAAAGAAATCACATTTGGTGCCGGTTCACTTGCAAGACCCTCCTTTATGTGACTTGAAAGCACTCACAAACCAAGCTTTGCATGGGGCCCCCTCTGTCCTGTATCACATCCACCACACCTCCAGCCAGGCCAGGCTTGGAAAGAGATCATGCCTCTTGTTGGACCAGCAGCCAAGCTTTGAGGGACAGAGCCCTCACACCCCTCTCACCTGAGCCACCCCAACACTACACGCCCAGGGCGCATTTCTCTCAAAGAGCATCCACAAGACAACACCTTCTCCCACATGGTACCTAGCCTTCCTTATGAGTACGTTGATACCATTTTATCTCCAAGGATTGGGACGAAAGCCATTGGGCAGAGCCGAGGAAGATACGCCTGGAGCAGCCTGGCGCTGCCCGCGGGCGGTGCGGCACGCAGCGCTCCCGACGCCCACGCGAGACACGAGCGGCTGTGACTAATGAGAGGTGCCCTCCTGCTTCCTCCCGAGCGCGCCAGCGGGAACATCCAGGCCCAGTTTTCCCCCACGAACCACGCGTGGCGCAGCCAGGATGCGCTGGCAGAGCAAGGGGTGACCTTTAGGGATCCCAAAAAGCCTCTCGTGCTCCTGAGCGCCGAGCGGAGCTGGTGTTCACACGGTCATAGCAGATTTCCAACAGCAGAGGTCAGGGATAGCACAGCCCTGCTCCCTGGCACGCACAGCCCCTTCCTCAGCCCCCACCCCCTGCCGCCCTGCAGCTCCAGGAACCAAAAAAAGACCCAGATGAAGAAGTGGCTGAAGGGCTCCCAATCCCTTCCCTAGGTGGTACAAAATGTGTTGCAACTGCTGCAAATGGTGCAAGTGGGGCTGAGAGAACGTTCCACGTCCCCTTCTGCCTGGAGATGCGGCATTTAGCACAAAAATGATGGTTTATCAGCAGCCCTGTGGGGCAGGAAGCACCCCAGGGAAGGAGGATTTCATGCCGGGCAGCACGGGGGGAGATTTTGGTGATGTTGGGGTGCTGTGATAGCACCTGCTGGTTAAACGTCACTTGCTAATTTCCATAATGTGCTGCTTCCTCCCTCATCTGGGTAATCATCAGTGACTTGAGAGGAGACAATGCTGACCTCTGCAATCCTCTGCTGGATGCCTTCCTACGCACCAGACATTGGTGCCTGCACCACAGCCCAGGGCACCAGGCCACCCCACCAGCAGCCCCACTCATCACAGGTGCCAGCAGCCAGGGCCACCACTCCTTTGGCTCTGGGGATTGTCTGTGACAAAAGCCACAGGTGACCCTGGAAAGAGGAGAGGAGCAGATCTGCTCCCTGAATCACCTCTGGTCTGTCAGGCTTATCAGCATCCATTGCCCCTCCGGTGCTACCAGGAAATACCACTAAGCCCTGATGCAGACAGGCCTTATTACACCTAATGCTTCCTCTGTAATGTATCAAAATTGCTGTACCTGAACTATCTATTGGGTTTTTAACTCAAATGTCCCTTTTCTAAAACTGGTCAGCAGCAGAGGCTTCAGAGAAAGTTGAGGCAATTGGTAGTAAGATCCCTCCAAACCCATAGAAACACATTTCCTATCTCTTCCAAAATGCTATTTAAATTACTATATGAAAATGCTGGAGGAATTAAAGCATCAGGTATTTTTTTTAACCATCCTACCTCTAGACAACACCCTGTGATAGTGAGATCCACAGTTTAGTCACCCTTTTTACGGTAACTTATTTTCTCTTATTAGTTCACATTTTCCACTTTTAGCTTTGTTGGAACTATTCCATTTTCTTCTCATGAGAAGGGAGAGCAGACACCCCCACCTCCCTCCTACATTATTCCTTACATGGTTGTCATCTACCACTCAGTGTTTCCCCCTTTAGCACTCCTTCCTTCTGCCAAACTTGTCCTCATCCCCTGGTCAGCTCCATGACCACCACGTTTATTCCCAGCACCTTCTCACATGGCGGGGGGAGCATTCCTCACCCCACTTTGGCTACATGTGGGGCTCAGGATTCCAACCTGAGCTCAAGACCCACACCCTCATAGCTGGGGGGCTTCCACAAGGAGCCAAGCCCTTCCCTCTGCTTCAATGCCAGGTGATACAGGGGCTGGCAGCAGGCTACAGACACTTTCACTCATTCAAACCCTTCCAAGGACATGGGGTCAAGTGAAAAGCTTCAGGGTAACAGCAAGAATGGGAACTGTTGTTGCTGTGAAAGGAGCAGGGGTGGCTCAGCACCAGCAGGGGAGCACCCTGTGGGAGAGGTCCTCATTTCTGCCCACACAGCTGCCACCCGAGGGGCAGGAGGTGGATTTACCGTCGGGTCCTCATCGGTGTCTCTGCTCTGTGACTTGCGGCCGGGTGACCGGTTGCAGTTTCTGCCTCGCTGACCCTGTGGGCTGGCAGAGAGAGCAGACATACAGTTCATCACCAACTCCTTCCAAACAGCAGGAGCAGAGAGCAAACCCACCCTCCCCTGCAGACCCCCACAGCTCCTGGAGGGCTGTTTGCACCATGATGTCCACCCACGGGATAGGAGAGGGCAAGAAGCCCCCAAGGCACATGCTGAAAGGGAGGAAGCCAAGAGCAGGAGCAAGCCTTGCCCTGTGCTCAGTGCGAGTGCATCACAAACCCCAGGGCTCTGCACCCCTGTGTCTGCACTTGATGGAAGGGGGCCACGAAGGAATCACAGCAGTCACAAGCAAGAAATCTCAGTGCGCCCCAGAAAAAGCAGCAGCTGAGTCCTGCTCAGGGACAACAGTTACAGAACAAACAGCTCCTGCCTGACCAGTGCCCACAAAGCACGTGGTACACCAGGCACTGCCTTTGAGCCAGGCCAGGCACAGGCATGTGCGCTGCAAGGAGATGGATTTTGCTGGGCAAAGCATCCTCAGAGGGATTCTGAGCACAGCAGTCACTGGTGCTTCGTACACACAACATCAAGGCCAAAAAGGAGCAAGGGCTTCACGAGAAACATGCCCCACTATGAGTCTCTTCCCCATGGCCAGCTCAGCCAGCGGGAAGTGCTGTAGTAAGCACCAAACATTCACTGCTCCATCCCAGTGCATGCTGCTCCTGTGCTGTCGAGCCACTCTTGCTCAAATTAATCACCTAACCACCCCTAAAAAATACACGCACGCGGAAGGGGGCAGAAACCAGTGCCAGGGCTGGTGGCGTGTGTGGGGACAGGTTGCCAGCCCAGGTGCTGCTGAACTCACCCTCTGCCCGAGAAGGGACGCCTCTCGTTTACACCCTGCCGTGAACCACCACAGTTCTTCTGCAAAAGGGGCAGAACACACTCAACAACCACGGAAACAACTTTCATGCAACTAGAGAAGCAGTAAAGCTACAGCAGCTCCTGACCTCCCCCCATCATCATCCCAGACCCAAAGAATGACAGGGCTGTTCTTAAAGCAGCAGGTTTGATGCACTCCATATCCACTGAAGGTTATCATCCAAGGGCTTACAGGATTGTGGGGAGTCTGAGCCTGCCCTTTATCTCTCATATAGCATCACATCACTGGGAAAGTGAGAGGGGCCATTCTGTCAAGTCCAAATGTGTCTAGTTTGTACACTCACACCCAGGCCCATCCCACAAATGAGTGAGGCTTTGCAATACAACCAGCTTCTCCCCTATCATTAGCTGGCTACAGAATCCCAAGCACCTTGATCACCTGGCCTGGCCATCCAGACTCCACAGGCTCTCACCAGACCCTTTCTGAGCTCAGCATAGGCTCTGAGCCATATCTCACCTGGTTTGTCCTCTCTGAAGCGGGCAATTTGTTGCGCTGCACAGTTCCACCCCCTCTTTGAGCTTCTTTTTTGCTGGAAGAAGGGAAGAGGAGAAAAAAATGGAGTGCTATGGTAGTGTGAATGACAGCAGCACACAGTGTCCTGCTGTTAGGTACCACCTCCCCATTCACAGTCCCTGTTCCTGGCAGTCCTGCTCCTAATTCCCACCCCTGAGCCTTCTCCCTTTCTCCTCACCATTCCCACTGTATGCTACATCCTGGATCCAGGTGGCTGCTTTCATATCAGGGCTGCTTCTGCATATGCTCTATGGGAGTAGAGGGAGAGAGCATCTGGAAGGCAAAGTACACATGTGGGAAACTCCTCAGGAGCTGCCCGTGCCCGACAGTCCCCTGGGAAAGGGGCTGCTCTCTGTCAACTTTGCTTCTCCTCCTCTACTCCATACTGCTGCTCACCTGCCCCGTGGGCCCTTAGTGGTGACAGGGAAGTGGGCAGAGAAGCCCTTCTGCAAGAGCATCTCTTAGAGGGCCACTGGGAGTCAGGACTCTCCCAGGCATTGCCCAGATGCAGCTTCATAGGCAGAAGCTGCACTTTCACAGCCAGAGGTTTCCCCTCTTTGCTGTTGCTGCCCAGAGGAAGGAGTACTCACAACTTCTCAGCACACATGAGACATTTGTTGGTGTGCTGCTTGCCAGAGGCATCCCGGACAGGGGCGTTCTCCCTCGTGCAGGACAGGCGTCCACCAGCTTCAAACTGGGAGCGAAACTCGCTGCAGTCATCCTGCAGAAGGAGGGCAGGGTTAGGGCATTCTGTCCTCCTTGCCTTATTGATCACATCCTTAGAAACCTGGGGGTTCCTGCCAGGAAAGCACGGAACCATCACAAATGCATCACAGGAGAGTCTGGGTGGGGGTGAGAGAAGAGGGTGTGCAGTGCCAGCCACTTAGCATATAAACAGAGGGGTGAGTCAGAAAAATTCCGGGTCCTTCTGCCTGCACAGCACGTGTTGGGAGTTTTCTAGTATGGTCCCACTAATTATTATTCTCCTGGTTGGGCTATCCAAAGCATGCCAGTGATGTGACCGATACGGTAATGAAGTCACTCCCTTTTCTCCCAGCATCCTTAATACACAGCTACAGCCTTTTCCCAGATTGTAGCTCAAGATAATTTTCTTTACAAAGCGCGTAGGATCCTCCAAACCAGCCCCACTTTGGGACGTGTCAATCAAGAAGCAGCAGTTAAAACATAAAAGCACAATGCAAACATACTTAATAGCCCACGAGCATAGGAAGGTTGTTTGGAGAGTGGATGATTAATTTGTTCCTTGTTCAGAACTGCTGTACAGAAACTGCGTTAACCTGTCCCTGTTATGTAACACGGATGGAAACATTTCAGTCCCCCTAATTTCAACTATTTCACACACTGCAATAGGCAGTTCCAAACAGCAAGCACGGAGGATAAGGAAGTGACTTCCACTTACCCTTTTCAAGAATAGGTTTTAACATCTGCGATTTTCTGCCCATTTCGTGCACAGGTTTGCTAGCTTGCACGAAGGCCCTTGGCAGGTCACTGGCCTCACCCTTTGCTTTGCTCAGAAGTTTACACCACCTCATCCCTCTCTGCCAGGGGAAGGTTTCCTTGCCTCCCATGCAGGGCCCCTCAGCTCTCCCACGAGGGTAATGCTGGCAAACCACTCCAAGGACAGAGCCCCACATTCCCCTAGAGCCACACCAGACAGGGGTAGCAGAGATGACCTGGCCCTGGATGAGCCTCTGCTGCTGTGCCAACAGCCACAAAGCATTGTCCCACCAAAAAGAAGCATTGCACCGACTCCAGATGGGCTCCCCACGAGTCTCACTGCTCATCCCCCACCACCAGCATGTGCTCACACCCCTGAGTAGTTCAGGCAATGCTTCTCCCTTCCCAACAAGCCCAGGAAAGCTCTCCCAGCCCCTCTGTGCTTTGTTCCCTCGGACCAGCCCAGCCCAGCAGCCCAATTCTCTGCAGACAGATCTGCCTTCCCCTAAAAGCCTCTCTCAAACACATTGTCTTTGACCCAGCATTTCTGGAGCCCTGTTCAGGTCTGACCTCTGCTGCAAAAATCTCACCGAGTACATCCGAATTGTGCATTTGCCTTTTTCACAGCCTGTCGCATCCCTGACCCACTAATAAATGCAGGGCTTTCTTATCCTTTGTCACTTCTAGCCAACGAGCAGGAATTCTTGTTAATCACTGACTGTGTGATCTTGCACTGCCATTACATTTTATCTTGTTTCTATTACTCCAGGCCTCAGCACTATCCAATTAGTCTTGAGTGATCTGCTGATCCTCCTCTGCTGATACTGCCTCCCAGCTTTGCCATCAGCAAATTTCACTTACACTTCTATTTTTTGGTGCCAAAGTCATTAGAAAAAGCACTAAAACAGGATTATCCCCAAGACTGAGGCTTAAGGGGGCCGCACCAGTCCCTACCATAGCAGGAATTGAGAGGAAAGTGGTGGAAAGCAACTATTTTCCCCTTTACAGAGCTGCTTTTGCCAGCAAAGCATCAGTGCACAGCGACATGGTGGCTGCAGTGTGCCAGGGAGAAGGTGGCAAATGACAGCTCCATGAGAACAAAGTTTCCAACAAAAAAAAAGTTAAAACTGAGCCACAGGCCTGGAGATAGTGCAGGGCTGACATCTCCCAGAACACAATGATCTCTTAAGCTGCGCAGAGTTCAGATTTAGGGCTTTCACACATTTTTCTTTTCCACCTAATTAGCAGCCTCAGCAGAACTGACCTCTCCACCCGTGAGCCGAAATTCGGGACAGCACAGCACATCTGGCTTCCTGCTCTGTCAGGATTTGCCTGTCCCTAGATCCACAGGTCAGCGGGGCAGACCATAATATTCAGGCACAAGTTGTTCACTTGAGGGATTCAAGAGCATTAATAAGAAATAAGGAGGGTAAGGAAAGTGGATCTCAAAATTAAGTCGGAGGAGGAAGAGCAGCTGAGTAGAATAACATTGCCTTTTCTCTGTCTTGGGTGAAAATCCAATAAAGTCCTATATTGACCTGCCTAATACTTTAATCTCACCTTATCTTTTCCTTGTCTGTTTTTAGATAACTTCCGCTCATTCTCCCTTTTGCTGGAAGAGAAGAAGATGAGAAAGTGAATACCAGGCTCCTCCAGGGAGGAGAGGTTTCCCCACCGCTGGGGTCCCATGCTCCTTTCCCTTACTCACAACTTCTCCGCACACATGATGCACTTATTGCTGTGCTGCTTCCCAGAGGCATCCCGGACAGGGTCGTTCTCCCTGGTGCAGGAAAGCTTCCCTCTGTTGAACAGATCTCGAAACTCCCGACACTCGTCCTGTGCAAACGCCAAAAGCACGGGTTGACACGGATATGCTGACGGAGAGACACATCTCCCACAAATCCACAAAGGATTATCCACCCAACAAGTTACATTTCAAACGTTACTTTGCTTCCTCGAGGCGTAACTCGGTGGAAAACCATAACACACAGCATAAAACAAATAAATCCGTATGTTTAGATGAGCAGATCTGTCTTTTGCATCCAGGGTAGCCTGGCTGCTATTTCTAATAGTTAACACGTGCAAGAGCCTGCCCGAAGGACCTAAGCTCTGCTCCAAGTATAAAATACAGTTTCACTGAATTTTGAATGAAAAAGTCAGTTTTCCCATCTCTCATGGGGGAACAACTAAGGATTTTAAAACCTATGCATAGTAAAAAAAAAGTGAAGCTGCAGGCATTAAAAAAAAATAAATATATATAATCCTTGAACATCTCCTATCCCCAGGTACACTAGAGTTAAGAGGTGGTTGTTTTTACCTTCCACTTAACAGGATGGTATGCGTTAATTGAACCAAAGCACTCTATTTCACAAAAGGCTTTTGTAGCAAAGCCTGCTTAAGCATTTCAGCCTGGCCTTTACTTTCCTCTGAACAGCTTTCCTATAACTTTCAGGGAAAGTCTGCAGCATAAGAAACACATGGAACATGTGAAGTCCTTAGGTTCGTTTATGCAGCACTTAACAACCTTATCTGCCATGTGATCTGCAATACATTTTTCCTCTCACACCATGTAGAGGAGATGGCTTGATAGCTTATCCCAGCTCTGCAGATGGGGAAGTCAAGCCTAGAAAATTACTTGCCAAAAGCCAGACAGAAAATCTATGGCTTAACAAAGAAATTCAATGTAGGTCTCTTCCTGATGCTGTAAAACTGTTCTTCTGCCTTCAGGACCACACTTTGGCAAGTCAGATGTCTGAAAAAAAAATGCCCCTTAGGACAGCTATGCCTTACAAAGCCTTTAATTTGTCCAGACACACAAGAGCTAGAAAGCTACCCTGCTTAACCAGATGTAAAAAAATAAATAAATCAATCACCACAACCAACACTATCTGATGGAAACCAATTCACTCCCATCTAGAATAAAAACCCAAGGCTAAAAAGACAGCTCCCTCCACATAAAGACCTGCTATCTAGAAAAACAGCTATGGCTAAAAGAAACCAGCCAGGTGCATCAACAAGATAAACAAGGGACAATTAGAGCTGGCCTATTCCCACACCCTGCCCTAGTCAGAGCTCACATGCACCAACCTTGCTATTAAATATTTGCCAGATGCCAATGGTGTGCCTTATAAACAGGCAGGCATCCTCCTCAGCCAGGGCTCAGGGTCAGGCACACACCAGAGGTGCCGTGATTACCTGGGAGGAGCTGCCAGGAGTTTTGGTTTCTTTTGTGCTGGTGGATGGCACAAAGCCTCACACTCTTCCCAAGGCTGGGCATGTTTGCCCTGCTCCCATTGCAGGGCCCTTTCCCACGCCGCAGACGAGGAAGCGCCCTGGGCAGCGGGTCAGAGGCAGCAGACGCGATGGCATCGCCAATAAAACTGGCTTCAGCAGCGATGTTTCACCTCACCTTTCCCGAGGAGTTCACATTCCTGTCCGCCTCTCCACCACTCCCTTTGTTTTTTGAGTTTCTTTCCCTGCAAGAAAGGGAGGCATGGGTGACGGGGCAGCGTGCGGTGCTCAGACACAAAGCCAAAATAGGGAGTGATTAAAGGACAGCCGTGCCGACCCCACCTCCCCATTGCACAAGGCAGCAACACAGACCAGCACCAGGGCTCAGCTCCCTGACACGTGCCCAGGGTGTTTAACATCTCTGCACTGGGACCATTGTGCCATCCTTTCTCCCTCCTTATATCCAAGCTCTCTCCATCCTAAGAAAAACCATCTATGGAAACAAGAAATTAATGAGTGTGAGTTTTCACTCTGCATTTGCTCCTCACACTCAGTGGTGAGTCCCTGCCGTGTGATGAGCTGGGGAGAGCTACTGGGTTCACAGGTTAGCTGAAGAACTACAAACTGGTCTGGCTGGCCAGGGACAACAACTCCATAGCACTGAGTCTCCTGAGAGCTGGTTCCCTGCTGTGGGAGGAGAGGGCATGCTGTGGGCGGGCAGGGCTGCCACCGGTGCCAGCAGGCAGCTGATACTCACAGCAGCCTTTGGCACATCATGCACTTGTTGAGGTCTCCTTTGTTATTTGGGCTGCTGAAGGGCTCCCTGGCGGTGGGACAGGAAAACTTCCCGCTGCGCAGAAGTGACCAAATTTTCCTGCATTCGTTCTGAAAAGCACAAAGGAGGGCGATCAGTGAAGGCTCCCAGCAAGATCCTGAGAACTGTTTGCTCACACCGAATCTTTTTCGGGCGTGCTGCAGGCTCTCAACAGCACCAGTTTGCTCACACAAACCACACTCCTCCTGCCCATCCCTGGCCACACACCACACGTGGCACAGGCTGCACCCAGAGCCCTGCTCGTGGCTCCCGAGGCAGAAAAGACAACGCCAAAGTCCAAAACCCGTTGCAAGAACCATTAATCATAGGGAAAGGAATATATATTTAAGGAACACATTTAGTTTACGTGCAGCTGCAAATTGCTACCCGCTACAGCAGAGGACTGCACGTTATAAAGTTAGCCAAGAGCAGAAAACAGAGCCCTGGAAGCGCCAGAGGGATGCAAGAGGAATGAACGGACCAGAGTGGCTGAAGAGTGATCCACGTGCAAGACAAGCCCAGAAAAGCACAACCCTCTCGGGAAGCAGAGCAGTAATATTGTGCAATGTTGCAGCAGCCCATTGCATCTTCTGCTGGGTAACTGAGATGCAGACCAGGGAGAAGCAATGAACCGTTTAGTTATTTTTGGCTACCGTGTTTCCCAAAAGGATCTTTACCAAGGAGACAAGCTTGCTTGATTAAAATGTGAATGGAACTGACTTCTAAGTCATTGAATCAAATTATTTCCTGAGACTCAAAGGACTTGCCTTAATTCTTTTAATTATGAAACTCAGGAATTATCAGAAGTAGGGGTTTCTGCTGGATCAGAAGTTATGTTCTAAAACATCATTAAAAATGTAATTCATGCCATTTCTAACATCATTTCATGAGATTTCCAGCCCAGAGCTGTTTGGATATGCTCTGAGCATCATGCACCAAACACACACTGTCAGCTGGAGCCATTGCTGTATTACCTAAGTGTTGTCTCTAAATATGGAGAGGTTCACTGCTTTTTCCACCACTAAAAAAGCATTAAAATATCTAAGTATAGTGCATCTAAATGGACTTTGCTCAGAGCATACATTAAGCAGTGTAAGTTTGGCAAAACAAAGGGAGAATCAGAATAGAAAAGGTTGGACTCGCCTTAATCGAAGCTTGACTGGCAACATCTGCGACAGAAAAACCAACAATGAAACCATATAAAAATCTTTGAAGAGAAATTTTAACGCAAAAGCATTTAATTAAAATACTTGATGCAGTTTCCTAATCCACCCAAATACCTCTTGATAAAAGCTAATCCAATGCATTATTTCACACTGATAGAAAGTCTCTAATGCCCAGTCCTTTCTGGAACATTGCACTTTTTGTCATTCAAATGCAAAATCGCATCCTTTTTTTTTTTTTTGTGCGTCTTTGTGCCCTCCTTTACTGTGTTTCTTTTTTCAGACTTAAAATCCAAGTTCCAAGGATGGTTCAGTAACTGTTTCTCTATTATTCTCCACCCCTGCCTTGGAAGTTGCATCAAACTCACACAAATATTTTTGGCATTCTTCACCATCACTTAAAATTGGGATGCCAGAGCTAGGCCACTGTTTGTTTGTCCAAAATGGAAAATTCCTTTTCAAGGCCCATTCCATTTGCAGTACTTCACACAAATTATCAAATTAATAATGAGTCAGCAGGTGAGTAGCTGATACCTATTTCTTTTTACTAAGCCACTTAAAGCTCGTATAATATGTTTCATCCTCTTTTGCATCATCAGTGGTACTGCAAGGAACTGTCAGGAAATCTTCCATTAGCGCTTTTTGAATAGAAACAGGCAGGAAATTGAAAGACCATTGCTTCAAACCTAACTCCTGCTGAAGTCTATCTATTGTAGCCAAATTACTGCAGCCATGTGAAAATGCCTTCCTTAGCAAGTGTTGACAAGACATTACCATTTTTCTGAATTTACAAAAAATTGTATTACATTTTTGTCCAAAGTTGGGCTTTTAATGGAAGAATTCAGTCTGGTTGGAAATTGGTATTCTTCCACTTAGACAAACGGGGGGTTGGTTTCTTCTCTTGTTCTTAAACTGATAATTCTAGTAAAAATAAGATGCTTTCATCTAACCAATAAAACTTCACTATTTCCACATGAAAGAGAAAGAGTAGTTAACAAGACACGTTATATCAAACCAATACACGTAGTACAGCAAAAAAATGGTGGTCTTGTGGTATACCACTATGCTTTTTAAAACACAAGGGCTCTCTAATCCTCTCTCATCTTTATGGGATCTCCCAGGCTGTGTCCTCTGCCAGTCCCAGATTTCAGCACAGAGAACATCACAAGTTACTAACCTGAGAAGAAGCAGAAAAATGCCAGAGCCAGGACCACCGAGGCACCTTCTATTTTCATGGTGAGGGTGGTGGCAGCTGTTTGCCTATGTTGACTCTACTAGAGCATTGCTCAGTGAAACCCAAAGAAAGGTCTCAGGGCTGATCACGTATATATAGATGACCAGGTTCTCCGCCTTCCTTATGACATAAACTTCCCAAGGACCATCATTACTGGAAAAACCAGTTTGTTGACACTACTCTAAATTCTAATGATCCCATTAACACAATTAATTTCCATAAGGATGGGACATACTTGAGTCACTCCCTGCTTTTTGTCAAGGTAAGAAAATTATAAATAGATCACTTCAGATCCACCACATAGACAGAGGGATTCTCATCACCTTCATCATCTTCAGGGTGGTTCATAAGAGAGCGGGACTCCAGCCTCCACACCACAAATACCCTTTCATATCTCAACAAAATAGCTGAAAGAGTTTTCATTTTAATAGCTTGGCTGCAGAAGAGACAACAAGAAGGCCAGGTCACTCAAACCTCTGGAAGTCAGTCTGCTTTTATTAAAGCATCTCAGTATGAACCTAAAGAATAAACATTCAGGAAAGGTCGAAAAACATCAAGTTTGAGGCTTTGTTGAAATTCTTTGGGTTTGATGCTACGGTTCTCATAGCAGCTGCGTTAATGATAAAACCATACAGCCAAATCCTGATCCTTTCCCAGTTTCTCCCTGTTGTCTTCACGAAAAAAAAAAAAAAAGTAGTGTTATTAGTGAAAGCCTTTTCTCAGCCCAAGTGGGACCTGGCAGACCATTACAGATGTTGCTCTTTGAGGTGA
This sequence comes from Vireo altiloquus, assembly GCA_013396875.1. NCBI lineage: Eukaryota > Metazoa > Chordata > Aves > Passeriformes > Vireonidae > Vireo > Vireo altiloquus. The sequence continues at coordinate 1,482,911 of VZRF01000927.1, forward strand.
GATGTTATTGATGCTAAAGGGTCCAGCCAAAGCAGCCCTGCTCTGGTCTTTCCCAAAGAAGAGATTAGATGAAAGTAATCATCCTGTGCAGGGTTTCTCAGGAGTCTCAAGAGAGGAAAATAAAGATGACATCAAAGTTTTGGAATGTGATTTACGTGGGAAGAAGCTTGTGTGCCTTGTCTCCAGTGAAAACAGAAGAATTCGGAGAGAAAAGTCATTTGCAAGGTTTGAAAGGGTGGATAAATGAGTCAGTCAAGCACACCAGAGCAATGAGGGGCTCGAGCACAGGCTGTGGCTGTGCAGAGAGGCAGATCAGCACCATCTGAGAAAGAAAACACACTTCTGCATGACGTATGTGCCTGGCCAGACAGGCCAACAGAGCTCAGTATAAAACCTGGTAATAAATTGCTGCCACACATTCTCAGATCAGAACAGTTGTTCGTGCTCATAGCTGGAGCCAAAGCCAAGCCAGCACATTTGGGGTGTGGTCACCTCTAACATTTATTTTCAACTCAAAACAAAATCATGTGCAGGTTCACAGGGGAGAGTTTGCAATACAGTAGCAAACTGCCCAAGGTAATGCAGATGGTTCACGGCAGATCTGAAGAGCTGTGCATTGTCCTGAATCATGAGATAATTTCTGTATGCCTATTTGGGCGTGGAATTGGAGGGCAGGCCAACAGGAAGAGAGGAAAACTAAGCTGACAGAGCATGTGTCCTTGGGAGAATTGGAAGAGAGAAAAAGCAACAAAAAAGTGTATGGTAGTTTAAAAGTGGTTAGAGCTTGGAAATCTATCTGAAGGACAAAAACAAAAGGTGTCATTTGTTACTGAAATGTCTGCCCATGAGTCAGCCATGAGGTGGGAGGGTTTGGGAAGGGGAAGTGCATTTTTAAGAAGGGTCTTGTCCTTAAAATTTTCTTTTCCTCCAAAAGTTCTATTCCTACAGAGAAATGAAACAATTCCCTGATTTAAGACAGCTGGCTGACTGCCCTGTTCCTGAAGGAAGCAGAGTGGGTGCCAGATCAGGTCAGACTGGCCGGGTGAGAGCAGCTCCCAGCCTGGCAGTGCAGGGTGACAAGGAAAAGGAGTGGGAGAGACAGGTCCTGACCCCACAGTGGCCCTGTGACCACCCTATCTCTCCCATATTCCCACCACTGCAGCCCCCTGTCCACCAATTACACCCACACCAACATGTGGGAGAGAGAGAAGGTCAGAACACACACCTCGATACCAAAACCAGATCCTGCCTTCTGTAACAAAACTCTGGAGGGGGGAGAAAAAAAAACAAAGGATTCCCAGCCTAATTACTACTGCACAACTACAACCTCCTAAAAAACCCAGCCATGGTATGAAATGGGAAGGGAGGGAGAGGACCCAGCAAAGCCATATGGTTTGGAGGATTTGCTTGTGTGCACTCGTGTTACACAAACCTGGGCACAATGAGGGATGGCAGCAGGAGTGTATTAAGCATAAACCTTGCCTGACTCCCTTGATTGCCTGTATTGATCGATTTACACTGTATTGATCCATCTACACCATGAAGTCTCAATCCTGCACTGGAATCCAGACAGCCCATTAATTTCCATGGGAGTTTATATCCCGTGGGATTGGATCTGGAAGAGGCATATTGATAAAGCATCAGGATCACATTTTTAGCACAACACCTAGCTAATCTTAATTTTAAAATATATATATATAAAATATACAATCTTAATTTTAAAATATAAAATAAAACAGCTGGAGAGGAAAATGCCACTGAGAAAAGCAGCTGAAGAGATATTGCAAAGATATCTTTTGTGCATGTCTCGGTTTAAAAATTTGGAAAAGTAAACAGCACATAATGATGCTGTGCCTGGTAGGACAGCTCTCACTGGGTCTATTTTTCACCACATTCTGCTATGAAAACAGGAATTGGGATAAAAATAATCATGAAGGAGAAACTAGGAAAATTCAGGAGAAAATAGAAGCGTGACATGAAATTTAGGGAACTCCTAGGTAGCTGAAAACCCAAAAAGGTTGGGACAAAATCCTACAGCAAGCTGGGCCAGCACTGTGGCAGGCAGGACACAGCCACAGGGGCCGTTCACCTCTTCCCTCTCCAGGCACCCATGGAGAATGGGAAGGGAGTCCACAAAGCAGCCAAATGATTCATACCCCAATTAGTGATAAACATCATACTCCTTCTCCTATGGCCCTTCTCCCTTTTTCTGATGTTTCCATAATTCATTCCTTCACAGCCTGGGCCTGCCTGCACAGAAATATCTCTATAGTCAGAGAAAAATAATTGAGATGCCTTGTCCACTCAGGAAGTTGGTTTTTTTCCCCATTTAGTGACATGTCACTGTTTTGCAGGCATAATCACCTCCTTCTAAATGGGTTTAGCATCACTTAGGGATATTTTTACCAGGGAAAAGCCTCCTGGCAGCATAATTGGTTGGGATGGTGATGGTGGGTGTGTTGTTTGGTTTAGGGTTTTTTAGGGAGCTCTGCTTTGTTTTGGGATTATATTTTTGAAGGCAGCAGAGGGAGGGTTTTCTTGGGGATTTTTGTGGTTGGTTGGGTTTGTGGGTTTTGTTAATCCATCTGTGTTTTGGTTGCTCTCACAGTTTGACTGCCAGCCTCCAGCCCCAGCAGTTCTGAAGGTGCCCTAAATGCTTGAGGACATGAGCTGTGTTGTCCCATTCTCACCCCAGAGCAAGGGAGTGTTTTGGGTCAGGCCTCCAAAGCCACCACACAATGGGACACAAAGCCTCGATAAGGATCTGTAGCCCATGTTTCACCCACTTTTTCCTTGGCAGCAGTGCCAGTCTCTTTCACAGCACTGTTTGCCCTCATAAAACTACAGACATGCCAATATTCCCACCATAGATGTACATTTCTGTCCTGACTGATGCAATTTTTACCTCCCACCATCTCTCTACTTCTGAGGAACCCCATCAGCACCACTGCTCAATACCTAATTTCTATAAAATATTGAAACTGCTTTCTTTTCCAGCCAACCACTACATCCCTCTCAAACCCAGAGATCCTCAGGGAGAAAAGGGAAGAGACAGAGTTGTTTGGCATATTTAACAAAGAAAGCGCAGAGTAGATGGGGTTTTGCTTCACAGCCAAAGCTGAATCCAGACCTCTCAGCTTCAGCAGTTCCATGAGTTCCTAGAATCACAGAATGGTTTGGGTTGGAAGGGACCTCAAAGCCCATCTCATTCCAATCCCCTGCCATGGGCAGGGACATCTTCCTGTATCCCAGGCTGCTTCAAGCCCTGTCCAACCTGGCCTTGGACACCTCCAGGGATGGGGCAGCCACGGCTTCTCTGTGCCAGGGCTTCCCCACCCTTACAGAGGAGACTTTCTCCCTAATATCCAACCCAAACCTACCCTCTTATACCCCCAGAGTGAGGCATTCCAAAAAGAGGTACTTCAGAGACACAGGAGGGTTTCCTGCCCAAGATATTCATTTGTGCACCCATCCTGGGCTAGACTCTGCTGCAAGAGGAGCCTCACCCATCCCAACAGAGCTTAGGATGTACCTCATCCACACAGCCCACACAAGAACAAGGTTTATGATGCTGCGCAAAGCTCTGCCTGCCCTTCCCAGACCAAAATCCAGGGGCTGATCAGCCAAGAATTCAGTGATCCCCAAGCTGATGGGAGTGAGTTTGAGTTTCTGGGCTGCAAGAGCCACATGTCCCAGAGCTCCCATTTGTACCCTCTGCTGCTGCAGCTCTCAGGTGGAGCTGCCCAGACCTCCAGGGAAACAAGTCTTGGTCATCCTGAAATGTCACTGCAGGTACCCAAGGCCACTGCAGTCCCTCCCCTTCAGCCAGGACAAGCTTCCTGAGCCCAAAGCAGAGCTCCAGCAGTCTGACACAGTGAAAAATCCTTCCCCAGAGGCTGCTGAGCTCCCAGCGTGGTGTTGTGCGTGTAGCCTAGCTGCTGGCTGGTCACATCTCCTGGCTGCATCCCTGAAAATGCTGCAGATGTTAACTCCTGGTGTCCTGGAGCACTGCTCCCTCTCTGGCAACTCACCAAGGAAGAGGAACTGCTCAAGGCCAGGACAGGAATGATGGGAATTTCCCAATTTCATCCACCTCTGAGAGTCAGGTGCACAGGGAGTGCTGTGCATCCATGAAGCCTCAGTAAATAACATTTCACTAACACGTCCGGAGCACAGCAAGTCCTTACTGAAGGATAAAAGACACTCAAAAAGAAAAATCTGTGTCAAATGTACTTACTCTACCAAAAGCAGACAAAGTGGATAAACTTAATTTGGAATAATTGCTTTGCAAATCTCTGTGCACAGAGAGCATTCAAGAGTTTCCCCTAAATCCAGAATCTGCTGCAACCTCCTCTGGACCCAGTGCCTCATGAGTCACACCCTTCTCTGTCGCCAGGTTTCCTTTCCCACCCAAATCCACCTTTTTAGCTCTGATCTGAAAGTCAGAAAAAGCATCTGGGCTTATGGACTGACCACATGCCCCTTGTGCATCCTCCAGCACAGAAAGCTCCTGGCTGTCCCTGTCACACCTTCAGTGCCATGGCAGCAACTTCCAGCTCCCTGTGCTGGAGCCAGAGCAGGACCCTCACCTTTGCAGCCCTTGCCAGGCCATGAGCCACCATGACATGTGGCTGACTGGCCTGGACAGGCCTTTGCCACTGCTGATTTGGCTCGACAGTGCCAGGGAGGAGGGGGAAATGAATCAGGAAGTGAGCAACAGTGAGAGGTGTAGGTCCAAAAGGCAGGGATGAGACTGACTTCGGAAGATCACAATAATAACATGTAACACATGCCATCTTCAAAGGACTAATGAATCCCTGCAGGGTTCCCCTATTATTATTTGCATTTCACAGATGGATACATTAAGATGCAGAAGGCTGCATTATCCTCTGGGTCACACCTAGTTCAGTCTATTCATCCCTGGTCTTTCATGGGAGCTCATCCCTGCGGTGCAAGAGATCCTCCCACTAGGCAAAACAACTCTGCTATCTCCCAGGCAGGCCTGGTTCAGGAATCACTGCTGTGCCTGGGGTCTGATTTGCACAGCACACCAGACTGACTGGTCCTATTGATCTCTCCCGACCTTGAAAACTGATTAACTTATCAATTCTCCTTCCCTCCCAATCAGGCTGAGGAGTGCGAGCAGCTCTGGCTTAAAGCTGGATTGAATTTTTTTAAACGTCCTTTTCCTCTAGATGTGAAATATAAGACAGAGGAGCCCAGAGGAGAGTTGCATCTGAGTGTTCAACACACAATCCAGTCTCATTCCACCCCTCTGCCTCAGCCTGGCTGTGGAAAGGCCCCACCTTCCAGCCAGGAGCTTCCCTGCAGCTCAACAACCTTTGTTCGCAGAAGAATAAAGCTGCCCTGGGAAGCTGCGCTCGCTGGGAGAGCTGAGATGCTCCCCAAGCTGTAACTGATGCCATGTGGGGCTGGGGATGCTGGAACTGCTCTCTGCATTCACAGGGAGATCCAGCATGGAGGCAACAGGCTCTCCCTGCCGACTCCGAGGAAGCAGCTGCCATTCCTGCTGTCAACACTCTCCTGGGCGGGTTTTGCTCATTGAAAATCGCGAGCCTGGAGAAGGCAGGAGTTGGGTTTTGATCTACAAGGCCTCAGCAAGTAACATCTGCACACTGAAAGGACTTCCCATGGCAGAACACCACGACATCCCCCGCAGCTGCCAAGCACTTGGAGCCTCCGAAGGCCACCAAGCTCTGTGCCGTGACAGTCCTTCCCAGAGCCAGCTGATTTCACCTCCCTTAACAGTATTTGTAGCTCAGATAAGGGTAATCAAAATCTCATCATTCAGGGTGTAAACTGATCGCCTGCAGGGGTTAGAAAGGAGTTTTACTTCGTGTGTAGCGTTGCACAACTGCCAGGATTCACTGTGGGTATCCTCCAGCCTCTGCTGAGCGCCAGGCGGGGACCACAGCAAAAAGCAAAGCACAGCACACCGGCTGAAAAGCCAGAGTCGTCATGCAAAACAACACAGCCCCATTGTCTGGGAACAAAGTAGAAATGTTTCCCACTCTGGATTCAACTCACACATGGGAACGAAAGACAATGACTGTCACTAGGCTACTGAAATAGCAGAATTTCAACGGAGGAGGAAAAATCCGTCCTGAGATCATTTTCCTGTGGACAGTGAGTGCCTGGAGAGCACGGAGCACTGAGGATTGCCCTTAGGTAACTCTTGCCCACCCTGTGCAGCCATCGGACCCTCTAAGTGCTGCTCCAGTGAGTGGTACCAACAACCTGCCCCCCTCAGTGAGGGCTGAGTCCTTCCATGCCCCTCCAGCCCACCCACCCCCACATGAACAGCAAGCCACGAGAACACAGTGTTTTTTCCCCTCTGCAAAATTATTATTTATGTTTTATCGGTGGCAAAGGCTCCATAGTGCTGGAACTGGCTGAGGGGTGTGGCACCTAAGTGCCAGTACCCACGGCTGCAGTGACAGCAGGAGGCCGAAAACTTGCCCTGTGTGGGTGGTGGTGGCTCTCAGATTAAAGTATCACCACGCCCCACTCACCTAATTGCACCGTGAAACTCTGATCTCTGCCCCATCCCACAGCCAGCCCCGTGGCAGGTGCCTCCATCTGCCCATGGCATCCCCCCAAAGCTCCAGCCACTCCTCCAGCAGAGCCCACAGCAAGATGAGAGCCCAAATTTCCTTGCCCTGTGGAAGGTAAATGAGAATGAGGCATTTTCAGTACCTGCACGTGACAGAAAAACCACGGCATCATTACTTGAGGCATCTGCTGCCGTGGATTGTGACTGGAACTGCCAGCCAAGACAGAGAGTTTCCAAAGAAAACTATCAACTTTCCACACAGGAAAAAATAAGCAGCTACAACTGAAAGCTGAACACGTGTGCATGAGAACCATGGAATTTCCATAAATTAGATTTTCCTAAAGGGAGGCTAAAAGGAAGCTGTAGAGGGACTTTTTTACAAGGCATGCACTGATAGGACAAAGGAGGAATGGCTTTAAACTGAAAGAGGGTAGGTTTAGGTTAGATATTAGCAAGAAATTTCACTATAGAAGTGGAGAGACACTGCCACAGGGTGCCCAGAGAAGCTATGGCTGTCCCATCCCTGACATCCCTGGAAGTGTTCAAGGCCAGGTTGGACAGGGCTTGGAGCAACCTGGGATAGTGGAAGGTGTCCCTGCCCATGGTAGAGGGTGAAACTGTATTAAAGTCCCTTTCAACCCAAGCATTCCATGATCTTCTGTTTCTCCTTCCATATCCCCTAAATTTCAGGGAGAGCATAGAACTAATAAATATTTACATTTGGTCCAAACACCCTATTTTTAGTTTGAAAGGTGCAGAATCTGTTGAAGGCACCCTAAACTATCACTTTCAGTCAGTGTACAACCTCTCCCCAGTGTGCTGGAGATGCAGCAGTACCTGGGAAAGAGGAGAGCTGTTCCTTTACACAAGATGTAAAAAGCTTTAAACACAATTTTTTGTGAAAAGGAGGCATTTTGCCAGCAGCATCAGTACCTTCAATAGCATCACTCTGGCTGCTGAGGGAATAGCTCAGCCTTATCAAAGATAATGGCACAGCCCTTGATGCTGCAGAGAGAAATCACCAGAAACACATCAGTATTTTGGGGAATCTCTTGAGGTCTAATGCACTTAGACCATCTCCATTCAGTTCTCACTCACACACCAAAACCCAGGTTTGGTGCAAACATGAACCTTGGGCCTGCTCCTCTGTGCAGAGGTCAAACACTGCAGAGGACGTGTCTGCAGCCACCAAATTCCTGCAGGTTTGTGCCTGGTTCTCGGCAGGTACGCTCACTGCTGAGCTAAAAATCCCTGTGCTCGGGAGGGAGTGTTTGCCAGGCCATTTCTGGCAGCAGCACAAGGACACCATGACAGATTCCAGCCAGGACAGCTTCCCCTGCACACAAACATGACACTTGTGACACAGAGCTGTTATCCCTGCAGCAGGAATGTGCTCACCCTGGGAAGTCACAAGGTTTACCTTGTTACATTTAACTACCTGTGGCTTTTTGCTTGCATTTAAGAACAATTTCCCACAGCACAGCCCATGCACTCATATCCAACCCAACAAATATCCTATTTCCCACTGCAGCTGGATCACCAGGATAATGGTGGAGATTGGCTAACAAATGACTGATGGCCACAGTGGGAATCAACGTGTCCATCAGCAATGACTGATTTGGAAATTGGCTACCAGGAGTGACCTGTGGCAGGCAGCAGCACCTCAGATCTGAAACAAGAATGGGAAAGACCTGAATCAGTGCTATTTCAAATTTTTTAAGGAACATCTAGATCATGGTCCAGCCCTTTTCATCACCAGTTAGTGCCTGGCAGAAGGGTCAAACCAATAAAATTTCAAACAGGCAGAGAGGTGTCCAGCTCATTTTGATGTTCACCTTGTCCCAAAACATCTGATGTTTTGGCTGAACATATTCCAGGTGTTTGTCCATAATGCTACAAGAACCACAAAATGGTCTTTCCTGTTGGACCACTGGGATCTGCCAGTCTGTGGTCCCTTCCAGGGATGAGATTGCATTCACCCTTTGTTTCCCAACTGAAAACCAAGCCACGATCCAACATTTCAGCTGCAGGAACAGAGCCTCCTGAATAGGATTCAGGAAATTTGCATAAAGCTTATATTTGCAGCTTTTTAGGGAACAGATCATGGAGCTGAGGATGACACAGCTGTTGCACGTGGGCACATCTGTACAAACGTGAGCACACTCCACATAGAGCAAGAGAGACCTCCCCTTTGCAGCACTGAGCAAAGACAGACAGAGCCCTGGGGCTGGGGAGCAGAGACTGAGATGCTGCCTCAGGAATTTCCCCTTTTCCTTCAGTTCTTGCTTGCAGCAAGCTCCTGCATTTGCAGAGCCCTTTTCTTTTCCAAATCTGTTGCACATTCACTTGACCCTGCTGCTGCCTGTCCAACCATCCAGATGCCTTCACTGCAGAGGTTCATCCTTGCCTGTCCAGGTGTGTCCCATCACTGGCCAAGGATTAGAGACAGCAAACAACACTCAAACCCTGTTTTTGTCTTGTATTCACCACGTATATGTTTGGTCCACGTGCTGTTGGCTGGAGTGCTGACTTTGGGGGACACACTTTGCCTTGCCAAGCACAGCTGGAGATCCCACAGAGGCTGCCTCCAAAGATGTAGGATAGAATCACAGCTGTGATTCACCCTGGCATTAGAACTGCGCTGCATCCATGGAGCACAGAGATGGAAAGGACCTCCTGGGTCATCAAGTTCATCTGCTTGTCATCACCAGTAACCACATCACTAGATCAATTAGGAGCTGTTTGATTGGCCTATCTCAGCTAATGGGCTCCTCCGTCTGGCAGAGGAATAACAGGATCCAAAAGGTGATGCCAGGCTGGAAACAGGGGGTGACCATTTAACGGTGCCTGGGTCTGCCCAGGGCACCCCACCATCCACAAGTTTTCAGTCTATCTTCAGTCTAGCCTTTACATTTTTTTTCCAAGACCATTTTATCCACTGACTTTCTGCTCCAAAACTGAGCCTGGGAATCTCTGGACAGCAGTTCCATGGTTTGTGAGCAGTGACGAAGGAAAGCGCTTTCCATCAGCTGTGTAATAATACAGGTCCTGAAGTTTGGTTGGATTTTGGTTTTGTTATCTTTTAAGGAATTGCACCTTCCCTGGGCAGCACCAAAAAAATCAACAAACTGAAAGAGGGGATTCAAAAAAAAAAAATTTTTAAAATATCACTGCTCAGAGCAAAACAAGAATTCTGAAGAATCCTCTGGCTGCAGCTTAAAAATCCACCCTAAGTGCTATGCTCATCACCAGGTTTACAAAAGCAAGGAGCTAAATGGAATTTATTCTTTGTTTTCAAGGTATGGCATCAAATAATGAATAAAAAAATACCATATTCATGTGCCCTAGGCTTTTTCCCACAAGCTTTTGAAGATGCCCTCTTGGAGATTAGACTGACATCTAAGATAATTAGCATATCTTCAGGCTGGAGATTTAATGAATAACAAACAAATAATAAGTCTCTCATACTTACTAAAAAGCCCGGGTAACCTCTATTCTAATATTTTCTCCTAAGTGAACCTGTATCCACTTCACCATGATGGTGCTAAGATTCACTTTCTGATCATTATCAGTTCCAGAAAGAAAAAATTACAGAAAACCCAAAGGCTTGAGGGGAGTTAAGCTCAAGAATGAAGCAAAACATCTTATTTTGCCTGAAAAAAATTTTCTATATTCCTCATTTCACATAAACCCAAAATACCTCACTTAAATGGTGCAAATCACTGCAACAACAACTGCAAATCACTGCAACATCCCAGACACACACAAAAATAAACATTTTCATTCCATGGGGCTATGTTTCAACCTTGTGTGGGATGCTTAAACTATGTGATTTAATGGAATTACCCAGAATTGACAGCAAACTCTACACAAGGGATTCTGAATCTGTGTCGAGAATGTAATGGAGAGGATTTTGAATCCCTAAGTAACAGGACATGAATTCACCTTCCACTGAGCAATAGGACAAAGAGTTAAGCCCTGCTCAGGGATGGAAGACAACTCTGCAGCTTCTTCTTGGAGATTTGTGAGACCCCCCCTCAAAATGCAACACCCTTGAAAAAGTGCAAAAATCATATAAAAAGACACAAGTCTAAGTATTTACACATGATTATGCCACTGGATTATTTACTCAGTCTTTCCCTATTTAGTGGGCACCCAAAGGCCTTTTCCAGATAATCATCCCATTCAGTGCAATGGGAACAGACAACTGAGGACCAAAACATCAATTGTGTGCTGAATGCTGGGGAGGTGATAGTCTCTCACCTCTCACTTCCCTGAGCTGAGGAGCGACTTGTGGTGAGGTCTACAGGGTCACCACCAATGCAGGATGGAGAGAACAATCTCAGAGGCAAAGTTCAGCTTAAGGGCAGGACCAGCTCAGTAAAATGCTCAGAAATGCTTCCCCAAGTGCCCCATAATGAAATCCAGGGTCACCCCAAGGTGCAGAGTGTAGCACCCTGAGGACAGGCTCGAATAGGTAGGACCTATACAGCAAAGATACAAATATGAAATCCAAATGAAAACAGACCAAGGCTACTGGCAGTTAAAGAAGGTCTTTTAAATTAAATATTGTGGGAAAGCCAACAGTCTGACAAGATGTGTGGCTTGGGAAAATGCAGTCTCCAGTGGAGAAGTCATGAAAATTTAGTGTCCTTGAAGAAAAGGATAGGAGAGAAGCCAAAAACAGTCAGGGAGGAAACAGCAGGCTGCAGCACTGTCAGGGCTGCAGAGAGGGAACAGGACAGACACCATGTGTTCATTTCTATCCGGGCAAGTCTGAAAGGCCAGGTGAGTGAACAGCAGTGCCCTGGTTTCAGATGGGGCTATTAACATAACCAGCACCTTGGAAACCTGGTGGGGGGAAGATAAGCCCCAGAACATGGTAATGGATGGGTACAAATCAAACAGGAATGAGAGTAGGCTGCGCAGGTGGAGGAGCTGAGCATCAAAGGAGATGGGCATTGAGGCACACATTATGGAGAGCTTATCAAGGAGCTCGGCCAAGATAACTGTATCAACAAATGCCCCAGGATTGCAGTCCCGTGCCCAGACATCATAGTGTTAGAGTTATTCCATCCTCCACCCACCAAGAACAGAGCAACAACAGCAAAAGCTTAAGGGAGGTGAGTGAGGCTGTGATGGATTTAAGCAAACACAAACAGGAGATGTCCATCTCCCTGTACAGATGGAGTCACTGACAGGAGGGAACACATCTAAATTTAAAATGGAAAGTTACTACTCCCTCCAGCAGTAATTTATGACCTCTGACACAAGAGCCTCTTCAGCACATCCTGAGCAGCACACAGGAACCAGCAGGTTTGATTTCAAGTGTATGGCCAGTGGCTTTTTGTGCCTTAAAACTGACAAATCTCAAGGGCAGCCTTGCAAACCTGCTACTGTAAGTTTAGCTTGAGGAGGGAACTGCCTAAACACACAGGCACTTGTTCAAAGAATATTAAAAAGGAAAAGCCCTTAAGGAAAAACACACCCAGGAGTGGGAAGACCATTTGAAGAAGTCATTAGAGTAAACATGTATTGCTTAAAGGAAAAAAAAAAAAAAACATAATAAAAGCTAGTGTGCTCAAAGTGGGACAATTAACAGTAAAATGAGACTAAGGAAAATCACTGTCCAAATAGCAAAAATGTAACAACCAAGACAAATCTAAAGTCTGCAACTGTGCCAAAATACTCCAAAGACTAAGAAGAATTTTCCAAGCCACAGCACTAATAACAAAACACATTGAAGAGTCCTTGATCCCAGGGCTAAGGGAGCCTCCAAGGAAGATAACAGCAGAGTAGAAAAGCTAAATTAACTTATTCACAATAAACTGATAAATCCTGATAACACAGAGCCACGGCCAGGGATTAAATCCCCCCCCTCAGCAGCACTGAAGGTGCTCGAATGTGCAATCACCCAGCTCAAGCTCCGCAGTGCACTTTGGGGGGAAAGGGAGGAGAGCTCTCAGAAGTAGAGTAACAAAGCACTCAAGGAGAAGTGACAGCCTGGGGAAGACTCTTCACAGGTTTTTGGGAGACAAGTGCCTCATCAGTCCATCCAAGTCCTCCAAAGTTAGGGCGAGCAATGGCACTGCTTGACACGAGGAACTTCTCTTTCTAATGAGCCAAGAATGTAAGGTACCATCAAGTAAAGGAACAGTTTCTTTGAGTTAAAAATGGAAACATTAATAAGAGGTCAGCTCTCCCAGTGGAGGTGAGACCCGACAGGCATCTCTGCAGCTCAGCTTTCTATAAGTGACTATGAAAAGGCAATTAGCAAAGGGACAAATTGAACAATTCAAGAGAGTTCAAAGCTTCAAGTTAAGTGAGAGAAAACCACAAGTCACTCAGGACACAGTGGCTGGACAAGACAGTGGCAGACAGATTTCAGTGCTGAAAAAATGGAGAGAGAAGAGAAAAGCTTGCCATGCTCTACCTGCACATTACAGCTCCATAGTGACCATGCTTGTCAGGGGTGTATCAAGGAGTTCTGTGGCTAAGGTCACAAATAAATGTCACATCATTGCTGAGCAGCAATCAGGAGGTTTAGCACCTGATAGGAACTGTTAGGAAACGTGGAGAAGATAAAACAAATTATTTCTATCATACTGCCTTTTGATTGCTGGGTCTGCCCAGCTGCACAGTGGTGGCACTGTGACCTTCCTCATCATCATCATCATAACAGGGATTTAGAGAGATAGACAGGGCACAGGGAACACCTGTCTTGGCCACAGAGAGGAGCAGAAATGTGAAGGGATTTTGTCTAAACTCACAGCAACTCCCATGGTGGAAAACAGGCTATAGAGGGAATATGGTCATGACAGTCCACAAAATCAGGAGGAACCCACAGAAAATAAAGAGTAACTACTGTTCAGGATTACTCACAGCACTAGAATTAAGGGATACTAAATAAATTATCATATAGCAGGTTTAAACAAACAAAGGGAAGTTTGTTTTTTTCCCCTCCCCATAAGATGTAATTGCATTGTGGAACTCATCGCCCCAGGATGTTGTGGATGCCAAACACTTCAAGAGAGTCAAAAGTCAATTAAACAAATTCATGGACAGGTCCATCAGTGGCTATTAAACATGATGATGGAGATGCAGCCTCTGGCTGACAAGTCTCTAAACCACATGAAGCTTTATCACAGAAAGATTTACTTTGTGCTTGCCTCGTTTGTTCCCCTTAACACCCACAGCCAACCATGGACCCAGGTACTGAGTTATTCCAAGTTAATCCAAACTCTCAGAGTTGAAGTGAGCACTCTCAGGTCTCAGTACATGCCAGCTCTAGAGTTCTAGACTTCCTCTTTGTCCCTGTCCTGAAGTGACATTAATCTTTTGAACACAGGGTGGATTGCCAACATCTTAGGCTAAAATTTTGGGCTTTAAACCTCAGGAGATTCCAAGGACATGAAATCCAAAATCACACCCAGATGTCAGCCCTTTGTTTGGATGTCGTGATTTATACTATGAGTGACACTTCCTCTTCTGTCTCCCTAACAATGACAAAACAAAGAGCTATAAACAAAACCTGACTCCAGATGTTCTTTTGCCCTCATTAGCGACCAGCTTGGATAATACTATTTCATCAGCCCTCTGTTTCAGGGTGGCAAGCCAACATCAGCTGCTCGAGGACACTTTGATGGGCTCCCCCTACTTGGGATGCAACAAATTCCCAGGACACTCCTGCCCAACACTCACTACAATAACAAGCACAGGGCTGAATTACTGCCCTCGACAATGTTTGGTACGTGGAAAAACTTGTGCTTGCTAATTACCACGATTGCTCCATAAAAATCCCCCTCGGGCAGCCGCGTGCAATCCTGGTGAGCCGCAGCCCTGCCCCTCGGCAGCAGCCCAGGTGGAGACAGCCTTTCCTCTTTGAAGAGCCTCCCCAGCATCTGAGGTGTCCCACCCACTCGCCAAACCTATTCCTAGACATATCAGCTCTATTTATTTTCCACACTGACTCTTACAACGGTGCAAAGGGTGAGAATCCGTCAGGCTGGACATCTAAGTAGGCTACAAAACAAAGACTTTTCCTCTTCCTTTGAAGCCTACCATCCATTATTTTTGATAAGAGGTGCAGCAGATTTATTTCTCTGGTTTGAGCACTCCTAAGCCTCTTTACTAAGCCTGGCAGCGAGAACCTCAAAGCAGATGCCAAACTCTGAAATCTTTTTACGTGTGGTAGAAATAATCCCTTTGCCTGGTGTCTGGGAGAGCTGGACCCTGACACCCACAGGAGCTGCTGATGGACCAGCACTCAGGAGCCAAAGCAGAGCCAGCAATGGTCTCTTCTCCACAAAAAGCCCCTTCTCTCTGCAGCCAACCAACAACCACACACTTTGCTTTTGTCTGAGCTCCAGGCTCGCTCCTGTACCATGGCTGGGAAGAAATACTCAGATCTGACCTCAAAGCCCATCAAATCTCCCTGGGCCAGTTCTTTAACAAAGGATCCTTTACTCCTCCTGCTACTGCGGTTTCACTTCTACTTTTAGATGCTTTGTGAGTTGAAGAAGCTCAAAGAAGATCATGTAACAGGGCAACCCAAAGCCATCCCTGCTCACCATTAACACAGGCCAGGCTAACAAGGTCCTTTGGCTGGATGGCTGCCTTGGGCTGAGGAACTACATGAGTCACCAAATCCCAAAGCCAAATCCACAGCACTGGGTAATTGCAGACATTTTGAACCTGCAAGATCAAGCTGCAAGGGCAGAGGGAAGCTAATCATGAGAGGAATAAACCAAGGGGAGATACTTGGCACTTCACTTTTGGCAGGGAGGGGCTGATCAACTTTTACTCTGGAGGAATAGGGAGCGAGAGAGGGAAGATTCACTTTCACTTGTCTCCTAGGATGTCCAGGGACTTTCACATCCCTGCACAGAGAACAGCTGCTGTATGTCTTTACATCTCACAATGATAGATTCCTCATTTAAAAATAAATCAGTGCAGCCTGGGATAGATGCCAGCACATTTCCCCCAGTTTTCCCACATCCCACATTTTAAAGGCAGCTGATGAGCTCCATCCTTACCAATCCCTCATCCTTCCTTTAATAACTCTTCATGTTCCCATTAAAACCAGTGTTTTGCCCTCCTCACCTGTAAATTTCCCCAGAGCTGTAGTTCCCTGCTTTGGCTGCTCTTGCTCAGTTTTGCATCATATGGTGTTACTGCTTCAACAGCACCAGCACTCTCTGAAGTTCCTTTTGTAACTTTTCTCCACAAGCAGCACCACTGAACCCTTTGTGGAAAAAAAAAAAAAAAAAAAAAAAAAAAAAGCCACCTCTACTGGCTCAATCCATCTCCAAAATTACTACCTCATCAATCACTTGTGAGAATGTTTTAAAAGTTAAAAATCTAGTTTAAAAAGTTAAAAAGTAGTTCATGCACAGCTGGAACCAATACTTGCTCTCCACATATTGATCTTGACCTTCAGGTTGATGTTGTTCCCCAAAACTTATAAGAGGGACCCAAGTTTGCAAACAAGGTGCCCAAGAACATCATGTTGTGCAACATAGAAGCTATCAAACCTGGGATCTCATTACACCCTCTGCCTCCCACTCCGGTTTGTGTTCCCTTGTTACATCTTGTCTCAAATTAGACCGAGAGCTCGTCACGCCAGCGGCAGTGGCTCCCCGTGGCACCACTGCAGCAAACAGGATTAGTAAGCTAAGACTAAAGACAGCTCTCAAAAGCACAAAAAACTTACGAAAAACAAAGGGATGTGGGAAAGTCTTGCCCCTGCCCTGAATAAAGAACTCTCAAGACACTTGAATAACTTCAGGACATCTGTGAATTTGTCTTCTCTATCATGAATTTAATTTTCCACTTTTAACCCCAGCAGTCCACAAATTAAGTGAACCTAAATGAAAAGATGCTTTGCTTGGCTTAAGAATTTTTTTTTTAATGTTCTGTTTCATCAGCATTGCTCAAAGATTTAACTAGTCCATTCAAACTGGGTCATTTGTGTTGCAGATAACAGGGCACACTCAGCAAGCAGGGGATAAGGATTCTAGTGGCAAGAAACAAGCAGCTTGTCCTCTGTCAGCAGGCTGCTCTGTCCTAGGCCGGGATCTCACAGTCCCCAAAGCATGGTTTTGTCACTGTATTCCTTCTGGTTTAGGACTTAAGGTTGGGAATTAAGCCACCCCTGCCACAATGCCATCTGGCTAGGGAGGTGCTGCCTGCTCGGCTTCCCACCAAACTGCACCCAGAGCCCCCAGTGCTGCCCTTAGGGCACACAAAGATGTGGCATTTGAGTATCTGGCCATCAATTCCCAGGGGCTTTAGACCAACTGAACCATTTTTCCCACATCCTGAAGAGGCTGACCTGGAGCAGGGTCTGGTTTTTATCAGCTGGGATGCAGAGAAAGGAAGGGTTTGCCACTGGCCACCAAACAAGCCAGTGGTTAAGGCAAGGTGCTCTTTGCTTTCCCTGAAACTGAGGCTGGGATTCAGTTCACTGTCTCCCATCATCTTTTCACACTCATCTGCTGAGCTCCATGTTAACAGCTCAAGGTTTGGGAGAGCTCACGATGCATTGCCATTTCACCTAGCTGCAGCTGAGAGTTTCATCCCTCTTCATTAGTCATGATTTCTGTAACAGGAACCTTTCAGTATGACAGGAATTCCCAGGCCAGAAAGTATAACTCTAATAGTTCAGCTTCCCAACAGCAGATAAGGTGTCACTGCTGCTCTGGAGGCCTCAACTCCTTTCTCCCCCAGCCCATTCTCCCTAAGAACATCATCTCTGAAGGTCCACCTCTCCCAGGTCTAGCACATCATCGCTGAATTTTGCTTCCACGGGACCTTCCAACACCAAAAATAAAGCCCAGGTGGTGGTTCTGGTAATTTTCTCTAAGTAGGCACAGTGGGCCTGCCTTAATGGCAGCATCTCCTTGGACAGCACTGGTGTCCCTGGCACCATGGGCCCCCACAGAAGGTGGGACTGGGGGCTACAGAGGGAGCTCAGTGCCCACACAAATGAGCACTTCCTGACAGAAGAGAGCAGCACTGGGAAGCAGAGCTCTCATTCCGTGGGAAATCCTCATTTTCAAACAAGATTAGTTTTGCTTTTAATCATCCTCCATCCAACCAGTGCTCTGGACAAGAGGACTTGTAGGCAAAATTCAACCTCCCCATCTTACCCTTTGCTTGCAGCTGTTGTTACAGAAACCCACAAATGAGACCATCCTATTTGCATGCCATTTAACTTGGCATGACAGTTTTCCTGCTGGAAGGAAAGCTTCTTCAGGCTGGGTGGGGTAGGGCTGTCCAGGAACAAACCCTTTTTCTACAGAAAAGGAGGAAGAAGTTAGTTATCTCCTGCCTTGTCCCAGAGCTTTGGAGTGAAGGCACTTATGGCAACAGCAAACAAGCGCTCAGCAGCACTTCACTGATGTGGTTTAAGCAGAAAAAAAAACCCTTTCTTGAGCATGGAGCTAAGCAGGCCCCAGGCAGTAATGGGTACATGACAAATAATGAACCCAGCTGAAGCAAGATGCATGAGTCAACCCAGATGAAGAGTTCCTCTTGGTTCCTCCCTCCCCCCTGCCTTCGGCTGCTCCTTGGAAAACCCATATGCATTATGAGGGTGTCCACAAAACAAACATTTGGCTGCCTTCTTCAAGAAACCTTGGAGAGCCCAAAACTGGCTGTGTGGGCTGAGTACTCAGCAGGGTACAGTAACCAAAGCAAAGAGAAACCTCCTCAGGGGCTGTTAGAGCATTTGGGATGGGGGAAATGGAGCAGAAATCTTTGTAGAAAAGCTATTTACATTTGTTTGACCCTTGTAAAACAGGTCCCCAGGCTCTTCCCCACTTGGAAGCATTTGGATGATAAGGTTGCAGCAGCAGTTTGATCCTTCCCAGGGGAAAGGAATGAGGCAGAGCCACCACAGGTAACCACGAAGCACACCCATGGCACAGGCAGAGCGGTCCCACCTGCTCTGCCAGGCAGGAAGGGACGACAGGAGGCTCCCTGGAAGGACCAGGCACTGCCTGCAGTGCTGCCTCTTGGCTCGCAGTGCCAGGAGGAGCAATGAAAGTGAAAGACACCTGCATCCTCCTCCAGACCTCACAGTGCCCCCCCAGCGTTCCCTGACAGGCAGCTCCTCCCTGGGAGATCGATAATCCCCTCCCACTCAAATCCCTTGATCTGCCTGCCAAAGCCCAGGCTGCTCCGGGAGGGTCTGGCTGCCCACAGGTTACTGCAGGGCTGCAGCTCAGCTCTGGATGCCACAGGGCCAGGTGGCTGCTTTGGGTCTGCTTTTCCCAAATGTCCATCAGAGATTTATGCATTCACCCATCCCAGCAGCACGTGCTGTCCCCAAACCTTGGGAGAGCCAATCCCATGAGGTCCAGAGAAGGGGAGCACTCTTAGACTCTTGTACTAATGGTTTTTGCTGAAAATAATATGGATGCACACAAGTGACCAACCCATGCCAGGCACGGCTCCTGCTGCTGGTCTGGAGCCAGGCTCACCCACGGCTCACTGCTCACTCTGCCTTCACACTTGCTACCACCACAACCTTCCTCACCCCAAGGCCAGCACCACCTCCAGTTCTCCCTGAATCACAAGTGGCACCAAGCCAGGAGGAATGTGGAGGTGGTCTGCTTGCTAGGGACCATGAAGAGCAGAGAAATGGAATGACAGAGGCCTGACTTGCACAGCTCTACACCCAGCAGCCCCCCCAGCAACTTTGTGCCATGGGGGTGGACCACAGGGTCCACAAGAGGTGGCAGGTGAATGCTGACCCACCTGCACAGTATCTGTCCTTCCAGAAGGAAAGTTTCAGGTCTGGTTTCATTCAGGACAGCACTGGGTGTGACAGCCAGCTCTGCTGCTGGGTTCTGTCTCTGCTCATACTGAAGGACAAAGCCTTGCTCTGTCCACTACTCCAGGAAGAGAGAAAGTGGGTTTTGACTCCTTTTTCCATTGTGGATGCCCTGCAGTACATGGACAATGCAGAGAGCTTTTCTTCAGCACTGACACACAGACCCCAGGAGTGCTCTGCCCCAAACCCAGAGCATTGGCCACCCCAAGGATTCCCATTGTGGCTGGGAATCCTCACCAGGTGCATACCCCATCAGGCACCACAAGCAGCCAAGTGAGCATGGCCTCCTCCTCCTTCAGCCTGTTGAGCAACCACCAGTGGGTGGACACACACCCAGGCTAAGCACAGCTCCAGCACGGCCACCCCCACCCGCCGTGGCTTAGACCCAGGTCACCAAACACATTCTTGCTTTGGGTGCGCTGGTTCTCATGCTCCTCCCCGGGAGAAGGGTGTCTTGCTCAACCCCACTCAACTCTGGTTTCCCCAGTGCTGAACCCGGAACCAGATTTCACTCATCACAAAATGTGCCAGCCCTTCTTGCCACGCAGCTCTGTCCCAGGCCTGGCAGGATGCGATGCTGCCAGCGAGAGCTGGTCCATACCCCTCTGCTCCATCCCTGTGAGGAGAGCTGCAGGCTGGCCCAGGACTAATAGGGAATGGGGAAAGGTCTCTGTTGCAATTTCCATTGTCCCTAATCCCAGTTTTTGTCCAGATCAGCCTGTGAGATGCTTGACACCTAAAGGACAGGGAGTTTAATGCCTCCTCGGCACAGCCTTTACCTCCACATGACACATCAGAGATTTTGCAACCCAGGTTAGCACCAAACTGCCCTATTTCAACTTCAAAGCACTTCACAAACAACCAATTAATCCTCTCACTACCCTCCAAAGGAGGTAAGCATCTTTATTTTTATCTGTTCCCCCATCAATGAGAAGGAGAGAGTTAAGTGCCTCTCCCAAGGCTGTCTGCACTTGACTCCAGCCCCAGGCTGGGGCCATCAGAGGAAGGGACAGGTGCACCTGAGACACAAAAAATGCTGCAGGAATCACAGCATCTAAATCAAGCAACTTCGGTTTTCTCCATGCCCCATATGACTCAGCTTTTCGAGCATTTTCTGTTCATCATCAGTCAATGACCTGGAAGGAAAATGATCTGAGACAAGCAAGACAGAGGAGGCCACCGACACAGCAACCAGGCCCAGCTGGAGAGCCAGGGGCACACACACAGTAAGTGTTTTTAATAAGCCAGGAAAAGTCCTACACCTTGCAATAAAAAGCAGAGCTCAGCATGGATGGTTCCGGAGCAAGGGGAAAAACTTTGATGTGACCACAGGCAGACAGACAGCCAAAACACAGCATGAGCTACTGGCAGCACTTAGCTTCTGCTAAAAACTGGGGCAGAACATCCCAGCTCATCCTGCACTTTAAATCATACTTATGTCCTGCAGCTCAGACAAAGCTTGGTTTAGGAAACTCTACAAACTTCTGAGGCATTGGTATGGACAGGGAGCTGGAAAGGGAGCTGGCCTTCAACGGGGAAGCTACAAGAGGTCAGCAGGTGTCACATCAGCACAGAGGCAACTCACTCAAGATGGGACACGTGTCACTGGGAGTGATACTCCCCCCTTAGCCATCCTCTACATTGGTCAGGATTCACTCAAACACTGCCAGCAAAGAGCACAGCTCCCACATTCACCAGGTCCATCACGTACCTCTGAGGTGCAACCAGCAAAAATAAGAAGTATTTTAGCACCTGAAATGACCATTTATTTGTTGAAGACATGAGGCCATGAGCACTCCTCCCTCCCCCAGCAGGCAGGAGTGCTCAGGAGAGGGGAAGGAAATCCCCTTGATGTCTTAAATGGCTCCCTAGAAACAGAGGCCAGACAGGAATAAAGGAGGGATTTATTTGAAAGGCCTTCAGATGTACACTCTGGGTTCCAGAGGCTCCTGCCTCAGTGCATCCCAACATGGACAATGACAGCTCCCGAGTTCTTCCCACTTTGATATCAGCATCAATTCCCCAAGCAGAAGCCAGGCAAGGATGGAATTTGCCCAAGCTTGCCCCCCTCTCCCCAAGATGAAGGTTTGCAGTTCTTGGGCCAAGGAGGGTCTGGGTGTCCTTGGAGAGCGAGCTGGAGAGGCTTTGTTATGTCAGTGTGAGCATGAGAGAACAGCACTGAACGAGCTCCAGGGAACTGCAGAGTTACACTGGGCACTGCAGGAGTGGAAAAATATAAAAGTTAAAACCTAAGGCATCACCCTGATCCCAACAGCCCTGGGACAGGAGGCTGTGCAAAGGGAAAATGGAGTGCACACACCAGAGCTCACCATCAGCAATGGCTGCATTTATTACAACCTTTAAGGCACGTTGCTGCTGGCTGGGGAGCAGAGACCGCCTGAGCCGCAGGAGTGACGCCGTGGGATGGGCCAGGCAGGGCTGGGATGTTGCTCCCAGCTCCCTTTCACTTCAGCAGCAATTTCTGTCCCCAGGGTTCCTCAGAGCACACGGGTGAAAGTCTCTCTGCTTTTGCAACACCACTGACCCAGGGTGGGACTCCTGCTCCTCCGCTGCCCCTGTGGCAGGGAAAACCAACAATTGCAGGGTTTGCAGGGAAGCACTGGTTCGATTTTCTCATCATTTCCCCATGGCTGTGGCTCAGCACTAGCTGCAGCCAATTACTCATTACCACTTACCCCGAGGTTCCAAATTGCTCTCTAAACCCTGTGAAGATGCAGGAATCCCAAAGCCTTTTGGATGGAAAGGGGCAACCTTTAAACAAAGGTCTGCAATGCCAGGTCAATACTGTAAAGAGCTGAAATCAGTCCAGCGCCTCGCTTAAGTGGCAGGAGAATTTCAGGTAGATGAAATGCAATTCTCTAACTGCAGTTATTAGAGGCAGCGGGGGTAGAAGCCTTGCTAGATCTGGAATAGAAGTACCATCCCGAGGGAAGTCTTTTCTTAGCATCAAGAATCACTATATGAACTGTTTTAAACAGGTATTCAGAACACGCCTGGAATTTACTGCTAAGCGCAGACCTCGAGTCACAGTAGCACCTTTAAAAGGGAGATTTGCCCACCTCCGCAGGGGCTGTCACATCTGCACCTCCAACACGGGCTGCAAACGGGCCCTGGGGAAGGGAAGCAGAGCTGAGGCCACCCCAGGTGCCACAGGAGCACCCCGAGGGACAGGGACAGCGCGGGGCTGGCTCACAGCAGACAGTGCCACCTGCTGTCCCCTGCTCCCCATCCCATCCCTCCCACCGGGGTCCCCACGCCAACTCCCAGCTCATCAGTCACAGCCCCTATGCAAGCCAGAGCCCCAAAAAAAGCATCCACTTTTCCGTGTGATATTCTTGTCCACTTGTCAGGCTGCACTCCCCCTCTCCGCGTGGTTGTGTGGGACAGAAGTGGAGCTGCTGGATGACCTGATGTTTGTCCATAATCTTCAGCATGTCATGGGATTTGTCACCACGTGCCAATATTGCTCACCAAGGAGAGAAGGAAAAGGCAGGTACTAGCACTAGGATATGACAAGAAACAACTTCTGAGTGTGCTTTGTCTTCCTCCTCAACTAAAAACATTGGTTTTGTGTATCTTTCTTGAGCATTAACAACACCTCTTCCACTCCTGAACCTCTCACCACTTTTTTGGGGCATGGAGAAGAGCCCAAGCTGCTTAGAAACACCCTGGAATCGAGCAGGGAGACCACCCCACCCTATTCAAACACCTTGATTAGATGTGCGTTTGGATGCTGCAATTACATGACTTGCTCACAAACCCAAAATGCCTTAAATAAAAGTTATGGGGTCTACCTTGACCCCACAGTGATGCAACACCCTCACAAAACTCCTATGAACACCTCCAGGCAACCTTTGCAGCTCGGCTCAGGCCAGAATCAAAATATGAAGAAAACCACAAAACTCAGAAGAACTTTGGGCCCTGAGGGACTCAGCAGACCCTTAACATTCACTACAAGAAGCTTCTGGATGGATTCTTTATCATGTGGATAAAGATTCTTTAACATGTTCTCAAACTTCTAAGCCTTTAATTTGGTCTTCTTTTTGTTAAAAGTTGTTGGAAGATGGAATCTCCTTCCCCAAGAAATCTGCTTGCCTTTTCAAGCCCAAATTTGCTTTCCCATTAACTGGCCACCAAGATCTTGACCAACAGTATACTAACCTTTGTCAGGGAAAGAGAAGTGAAAGTCCTGAGGATTCACTAGGACAGATACTTAAACCAGTTTCCAAAAAAAAGTTCAAGTTAGAGAGAAAATCCACACAAATAAGAGGGAACAGAACTCATTGCCCAAAAAGCCCCTTCTCAAAGATATTTCCTTAACTGAAATACAGCAAACCCAAATAAGACCTGTTCCTCAAGAGCCCACTCTGGCTCTCCTGCTGAGGGAGTTGTTGGTGAGCAGAGAAACTCCTGCGAGTGCCAGCACAGCAGGGCTGCCCAAAAACCTGGCACACAACGAACTCCTGCCTGCCCAGGAGCAGGTGCAGAGACAGCTCTGACATGAGAGCTTGTGCCTCTGAGCCACCTGAGAAAGGTCCACCCTGGACAGGAACCATCTAGAAAAAGAAAAAAAACAACTTTGTTGTCACCTCCCCCCAAAACACACAGTTTTAAAACTAAATAAACTATCCTAGATCACACATCAGATTTCAAATAAAGCCCTACAAAAGCATGGCAATCCCTGAGAGTCTACTTAGTCGCCTACTACCCCAAGTCTCATTATTACCTGAAAATTAACTTAATTTAGGAGCTCACATTCAGCCTGCAGACCCCTCACAACCAATTATGTCGGGATCCACTTCTTCCTGGTGCAGCTCCCAAGGTACTTCCCAGAGCAATCCCACTGCCCAAACCATCCAGCCTCCCCCTAAATATGGAGGGGGAACATATTTATGATATCAGGAGGAGTCACATAGGTCAGCCGAGCTCATTTCCCTGTCTCCTTGTTTTCAATTTCCCACCTTCAGTCGGAGTGCTAAAGCAGCACAGGAGAACCAAATTCAATTAACAGGATTAATAGCAATTAAGCTCCTATTGGAGTCAGGGTTGTGCTCCTTAGTCCTGGAAAGAAGCTATGTGTCACTGCAACAAGATAAGCAGCAGGTGATGCCAGAAGCTTTTTATTTCCAAGGAGAAAAATTGGTTGTCTTCCTGAAAGTCCTCCCCTCCTCCTCCGACCAGAATTTGGCCCAGATGGAGCCAACTCCCTTCCCTCCTGCTCAGCCCCACTCTTTGCACCTGGAAGAGCTCAGCTTCCCCTGAACACCAGTCACAGGGTCTGAGCAAACCACCCCGAAGTCACTCTCTCCTTTTCCATGCCTGTATAAAAAAAAACCAACCCAGTTTCACAGCATGTGTGGGAAAGAGTAGAGCACTTGGATGTGATGCTGAAGTTCCCTTTAGTTTGGCTTCTCTGTAGGATTTGCTCCCGACAGCCTGACCCTGCTGTGCAAGGAGGTTCTGCCAAGAGGATCAGTCCCAGTTGCTGGCACACTGGGATATTCCCACTCCCTGGCAGAGTCGTGACCCTTCCCACAGCAGGGACCATCCTTGAAGGCAGGAAGGCACTGTCACTCTGGCAATTTATCCTCCGGTCTCACTCCGTTATCACAGCACCTCACAGAAGTTATTTTAGCTACAGAGCAGCTTTCTAGCTTCCTGTGTAGATCCTTAGTGTTCCTCCTAATTGAGGGCTTTTAACATTAGCAGCTTTTAGCAGCTGTTCTCCTTCCGGAGGTGGGGGGGGGCACCAAATCTTTTATTCAAATTTCTTCTCTAAGAAGTGGAAACGTGACCCACATCCTAAGCAGGTGTCCCTCAAGAGACAAGCCTTCCCCACTCTGTCACGGGCTCCTTTCTGCCACTGGTCCCATGACTTGCTGAATTCACCAGTCCACACATAACCCCCAAGTAGGAACCGAGCATCTCTGGCCAAATATTTCCTACAGAACCAGGAAAGGGGCTCTCCATGGCTTGGTGGGAGTTGGAGCCTCCCAGTTCCAATGCTGACCCATCAGTGCCCTCTCCCTGCTGTGGGTGAAGTACTGGACAAATAGGGGGGTTCACCAGGGGCTCCTGTCCTGGGGAGGGGCAGAGCAGTAGCAGCTCGGGAATGTGGCCTCTTCCCAAGAAGAGGATGCTGCGTGCAAGCAGCCACCAAGCAAAATGGAAAATGGGATAGGAGGGGATCGTGGGACACACTGAGGTTGGTGCCTGCAATTCCTCTCCAGCCAGGGTTGGATCTGCGTGGCAAAAAGCTGCCTGAGCCCTCAGAAGAGAGCTAGGGTTTACTTTTGTCAGAGCCTTGAGTGTTTGAAGTCTAGAGAGTGGCAAGAAGCAACAAGCTCCACCAGTGCCCCCGGGAAATTGCAACAGAGTCACCAGTCAAAACTATTCAAAGATCACAAACCAGACCCAGATGATCATGAATCACAGCTTAGAAACTGCAAATGGTTCTTAAGCCTCTTCCAAATAATGTCATTTACCCACAGGCTCGTTTGGAGTGGTTTGCATTTTCCAGCCGCCTTCTGAACCCGAGAGAGGGAATGGGCTAAAGCAGGAGCAGAGCTCCTCATGCAGCCCCAGCTCCTGGGGACCAGGGTGATAACAGGGACATGTTGTGACACCTGGCACGAGGGGGCCCATCTTGCGATGCTGGGGCTGTGTGGGACCCTGGTGTCGGTGAGGGTGGACAAGGGACACCCCCTCGGTAGGCTGAGCCTGGTTGTGAAGGAGGGCAGGGGCTCTCTCACCTGGTTCCTGGCTCCTTCCAGGGCTCTGACTGGAGGGCAGGTGAGGTCAGCCCCACACTCACCTTGAGAAGTCTGAGGGACGGCAAACAACAATTTTGTTTGAAAATACTTGCTGTGCTTTTCATCACGGAACACACAGAGGTGATGTTAAGTGCACTAATGTGGCAAAACACCACAGGCTCCTTGGGTCCACGTGTGTGGGCAATCCTGAAGCTCCAGACAGAGCAAGACCTACATCCCTATAATGCACAGGCAGTAAAGCTCTTACATGTCATCAATATTTTAATGCCTCATTTAAATATTAATATAATGGAACAGCATAAACGCAATATCCCTGAAAGCACAGGGTCATTTAGTCCATTGCCCTGTTCTCAGGAAGAAGAGACCTCATCCAAGTGTTTTACTTCCCCAGTCCAGTGCTGACTTTCTCAGTCTCATAACATTAGTTCTAGTAATAATAATACATCATCATAATGCAAAGCTGGTCATCGTGATAATTATTTATGACTTATGCTTCTGGCTGTAACTGAATGTTGGTGTAGAGGTTTTAATTATCATTTATGCATCTTTGTTCCACGTCCATAAAAATCCCAGGGCTCTGTATGGCTGAAAGCTGAATTTATAGGATCCTGGGAATGGCAGACCCTGGATCCATTGAGAAAGGCTGCTCCTAATCACCGAAATGCTAGATCCAGTGAAAGGACATGAATGTCAGCAGGGCACAAAAGGCAAAAATGAGTCCCAGAAGGTGGAACTGCAGTTCCTGGGGTTAAAGGGACTCATGTCAGCTGCATTTTTGCCTGATCCATGTCAGCACCTTGATGGAGATGACCGGGGAAAGGTTTCTGGGTCTGAGGCCCCAGCTGGTCAAGAGGCTGACGCAGCAAGGGTGACAGCACACAGAGAGGTATTTGGGCTCGGGGACAAGGGCACTTGTGCCCCCTCCCTCCCATGCTCCAGAGGGAGCTGCATTTGGGGTGTCCAGCCCCTGGCCAGGAGTGTCTCATCACCCTCTGTGTCATCCTGGAGGGTCCTTAGGGAGAGCAGGACCCGGCCACCGGCAGCCCTGCGGTTCATCCCGAGCACAGCGACAGCAAAGCACAAAGCTCAGGGATCTCTCAGATAAACAGGCAGATGCAGCATCATCAGTTGCCTCCAGCACACCCCTCACCATCTGCTCCTGGCAAACACCTCAGCACTGGAAGAGAGATGCCCCAAGTGCAGGCACTGCGAGGCTGCCTTGAGCTTGGAAGCAGGCTGGATTCCTTCTTCCAAAATACACAGAGGGAAAAATACAAGATGCAACATCCCCGAGTATTTCCTACAGAAACCACGGCATAACATCAGAACCTCGGCTGGTTTTTTAACTGGAAAACCAAGTTTCTTGGTAAGTGGGGCTTGAAACTGTGAGCCAGGGGCTTCCAGAAGCTCAGAAAAGGGGGAGGAATGAAGAAAAGAGGATCTTGGCAGGGATGAATAAGGATAAGAGAGAAAAGCATACTGCAGGCAGCAGCCATGGGCTTTGGCAGCCACTTCCTCATGTAGAAGGAAAAAAACGAATTTAAAAGCTGCTTGGGGAAAAGGAGGTTCAGCAGTGGATTTTTTCATCTCCGTTACCAGAGCCAAAGGACTGCTCCTCATATCCCTGATGGGCTAAAGACAGTGCCTTCACTGCAAAGCACCTCGCTTTCACAACCAGGCTGGAAACGTACAAGGCATCAAAAATAATGTCACATTTATTAGGGAAGCAATTCAAGTGCAAAACTCACCGAGGGATGTAGGCAGCTGACTACATGCAGAAATCAAAGGGAACCCTTGATGGAAAAGAAATGTTTAGCCACGATGTTCAAAGGCTCCCTAAATCAAAGACAAACTCCTTCTTTAATCAAGGCCATTGACCGAGGCTGAAAGCACAGAGAACTGCCAACAATTCCCACAGCGTCGCTTTTCACAGCAGGGCTGCAGGTGCTGATGCTCTTATACCCAGCATCCTCCCCCCAGCATCCTGTATCTGTGGCCTGGGAGCAGCTCTTGGCACTCAAAACACAGCAGTTTTTTGGGGACAATAAAACCTCAGCCATCCAAACATCCCCGTGGCCTCTGTTTTAGCCACAGGGAACTTTCAGCCTCTGCCTCTGAGCTTGAGGAGTCATTAGGAGAAGGAGCAAGCGTTAATTGGGCTGTATCTAATCTCAGCCCAACCCAGGGGTCAATAGCTGTTAGCTAAAGTTTATCAGTGGTGTTTGGCCATCATTTATCAGCTTTAGGGGAGATTGTATTTGGACAGGTGTGCAACATGCTGACGCACAGATGGGGTCAGGGGGTATCGATTTTCCCAACCGGAGAGCGGATACCAGCAATTAACAAGCACACAACAAGTTTGTTGGGGCTAAAGCAACCAGCAGTAGCACGAGATGCTGGTAGGGAAAGAGCTGGCCAAGAATGAAGTGCACATTTATGAATGGGCCTGTGAAATAACATGGTTCTCACAGCGCCTTGTGGTAGCACAGCTCTGAGGAAAAACCATCTCTGGAAACGAGCTTAGTGTTTCCCATCTCTGCTGAGCTTTGGTTTCAGAATCAGAGTCCAGCAATGTTATCCCCAGCTCCAGCTCATGTCTGCTACTTGTTTTCTCTTTCCTCCCAAAATCTCTTTTCTATCAGTCTGTGAAAAAGCCCACTGCTCATTTTAAAATCTCTCTATAGATCACAAGAATAAGAAATGTTGTCAGAAATTAAAGCCTTATTTCATAATTTGCATTAGTTTTCTCTTCCTATCCTCACCTTTCTAATTTTTTTTAATAAGCATTTTTTTCCTATGGAGATAAGCAGGCTGAGAGCTCTCCACTGGAGAAACTTCATCTCCTCTCTTTGTCTAAAATGGCGCAGTGAGATGGGCCAAAGAGTTCCAGCATCCTCAAGCTCTATATTTCGTTGAAATCAGAAGTAGAATACTGTTTTTCCTATTTCTGGGCCAGTTCTGGGAGCAAATCATGTATCAATAGCCATTAGTGCTGCCAACGGAACTCACAGGAGTAGCTAGAAATGCCAAATAATTCTGGGGTTATGATGAAAGTCATTTGCAATATATTTGGTTTTGTTGATCAACTGGCTTACAAAGTGATGGAAAATATTACAAAAGCTTGACAAAAACTTTGACAAATTGTTTACAAAAAATTAAGAAAAAATGTGAAAATATCCTGTATTTCAGACCTCCTCTAAAAAAATCTCCTAGTCCTGGAGACATTGGGTTAGCCAAGGACCGTGGAGGGACTGTTGCTTCTCTGCTGGTTTCTGACAGCTTCTCTGGAAAATATCAGTTCATTCAGTTGTGTTATGAACCTCTGCAAGGATAAAGACTCCGCAGACTTTTTTGGTTCAGCAGCAGTGTTTGTCCATCCTCATGGTGAATGCTTTTTTTCCTACTATCCCATTGGGATGATGCTTCCTGCAGCTTGTCTCAGCCATCTCCTGCCTTTTTGCTGTTTAGGTCTGGGAGGGCTCTGGCTCTGTCTTCTCCCCATGTCCTGCCAATCCTTCACCTCCTCACACCAGCACTGCAGCCAGGACAACTCACCCAGAGCTCATCTGGACTTCGGCCAACTTTCTAAAGAGCCGAATCTCAGATGAGCTCAGATCTCATCACTTGAAACTCACCTGAGGGAAAGGACAACAGTCAGAGCATCACAGAATGGTGGGAGTTGGAAGGGGCCCTAAAGATCACCCAGTCCACAACCCTGCCATGGGCAGGGACACCTTCCATTAGACCAGGCTGCTCCAAAACCTGTCCAATCTGGCCATGAGCACTTCCATGGATGGGGCAGCCACAGCTTCTCTGGTCAATGGACAACAGCTGCAGGCAGAGAGGATCTTTTATCCAAACAGGACCAGGAACTGGAGATCCAGGACCCCTATCCAGAGCTCTTAAGTTACCTCACACACACTTCAGAGCAAGATCCAGCCCTGGACAAGGGACATGTGGTCCTTGGGAGCAGGGACAGAGCTGCCTGAGCTGAGCAGAAGGACAGATTAGACAGGATCATCCCCCCTGAGTCTGTGACCCCGAAAGGACGGGGACCATATGCTTCCCATCTTGCTAAGCTCCGTGAAGGAGGGAGTGGGCACAGGGTGCTGCTTCGAGTTGGAGAAAGGGGGAGTGATTTGCTGGAGGAGATTGAAATCTGTGTTTGCCCAATTATCAGCCGCAGTGCTTAATCACTCTGCCCTGGATCTCTCCGGCAGCCGCAGGGGCAGTCGGATGTGGAGGCGGGAGGCAGATAGGATTTAATAAAGAAGCAATTTTATGAAGGAATACTTCGCTTTTGGCATTTTCTGTAGGAGTGGGAAAAATGATCCTTTTTTCTTCAGTAATGCCAGGGAAAGCAAGAAAAGCAGAGCTCTGTGTTTCAGCTCCTGGGATCCACTCCATGCGCTCTCACTGCCTCTACATCCCACGGAGATCCTGCAAGACAGCCAAGGAGAGGGGCACAAGAGATATGGGGAGAAAGGGAGAAAGCCTGTCCAGGAACTGGCAACCCTTGCACTGACCCGGGGTCCCACCTGCAAGAGGAAGAGCCCCAAGGTCACCAGAGCTGACCCCAGTCCTGAGGTGTCCCCAGCAGGCACGTGACATCACCCAGTAAAGCCATAGCAGAGGAGGGAAAGCTTTCCACGGACTGAGCTCGTGGGGTTTGGTGTCACTGCAGCAGAGGCAAACAGGCCAGGAGCTGGGCTGGGAACTTCCACTCCAGGCTGGGAACTTCCACCCCAGCCAATGTCAGCCAGTAATCCTTGCAAAGACAAAGCCTGTCCCCAGCACGTTCGTCCTCCTCAGGAAGCATTTGATTGGCATCCAGGCACGGTCTCTTCTGAACAACCCAACAAGCTATGATTTATGTGATGTCTTTGTCTTTGGACACTGCTGTCAGCAATACCCATTCTCAGGCAAAGCTGCCGATGCCTGCAGATTTCCAAAGGTCTCTCTCATGGACACATTGCCCTTGCTGAAGGATAACAAACAGAAGCTTTAATAGAAGTAGAAATTATGATTTGTTAATATTATCCTGTAGCGATACCCAGCCCCCTCTCTAGAAACCAGAGGTCCCAAGTCTAAGATTTCCAGAACAGAAGAGAAAACAAATTGATATGCTGTCCTGGGCTCCAGAGATTCTCTTGCAGCTGGAGAAAATATGTGATGCTTTCTCAGCAGCTACTCACAGGATCCCTTTTCCTAAACTGTCAGAATGTTCAATATCTTCCATGCACCCAGAGCAACAGAATAGCTTTCTCAGCGTTAATGGGAAAGAATCCAAGACAAAAATTACTACCGACCAAATTATGGTTTGGGGTTTTTTTTTCTGCAGGAAAAATCAGTGTCTGAGCAGTATTCCCTGGGCAGAGGAGTAGCTGATGACTGGACACCACTCTCACCTTGCTGATGCATGTACCTTTCATACCTTACAAAAATGGTATCCACCTTGGATACCATGGGCAAGGTCTTGACAACACCTGCAAGATCCAGGCCTGGCAGGTAACAGAGCTTTGGGCATTTTTAGCTTTTAAATCCAACACAAGCAGCATTTTGGACCCAAGAGAGCTTTGAGCATCTTGAGAACTGTTTTTTGTGACACCTCTAGGCTTCACATTTGCATCAGACTTTCTCCAAATTTCACTCATCCCACCCATTGCAGGGCAGCAGCAAAGTTCCCACCTGCCTTGCTGAGATCCTGAGCACTGAGGAGCCTCTGGTGCCTGCCCTTCATTAATTCCAGGGAAAATCCCCACAACCTCCACCAAGGGACCAAGGCTCAGGGATGCCACCCACACAGGGTCATGGTGCAGGCCTTGGCCACACAGACATTCCTTTGTGAAAGGGTTTGGGACTGCACAAGGAGCTCTGCTCCTGCTTTAGCCCATTCTCCCTCTGGTTCAGGAGAAGGCTGGAAAATGTGAACCACCCCAAATCAGCTCGTTTGGAAACACCATTATTTGGAAGAGGCTTAAGAACCATTTGTGGCTTCTAAGTTGTGACTCATGATCATCTGGCTCTGGTTTGTGAGCTTTGAACGCTTTTGTCTAGTGACTCTGTTGCAGTTTCCTGGAGGCACTGGTGGCTTTCTTTTCGTACATCAAGTCTTGACAGAAAAACAAATTCCAGCCCTGGTTACAAGTGGTCCTCCAGCCTGTCACGGAGGGACCATCAGAGGGAAATAGGTAGTTTCCCAGATTTTTAATTCCCCTGCAATGTCATTTTTTATTCCTTTGTAGCACCTTATTATTGAAAGAAATGTAACTTGAAAGCACTCAGGTTTGGCCACAAGACGATGCAGAAATTCATCCTGCAGAAGGAGAATCACCTCTTCCCGCTGGCCCGCCTGGAGGCAGACGTGGCAGCTCCACTTGCCTCCTTACCCACTCCCCCTTCCTCTCATTCCTTGTGTAGTGTCAATTCTCTCTCCAACTGCTTCCAGCAGCCAGGAGAAGACACCACCAGCAACTGCAGCGATCTTGTGCCCTACACCATGAGTGGTGGCCACCACCCAACAAGGCAGCTAAGGGGAAGCCATCCCATGCCAGCACCTGCTTTGGGACCCGCCTGTCCCCTCCATTTCTCCACGACAGCCTCATCAAGTCACACAGCACGGCGGGCGGAGCCGCCTGACTCATTTCTCTCTACTCCTCCAGCTGATGTGTTTGGAGGAACACGCTGCTCTGACAAGGTGACACATCCTGAGAAAGCCCACACTGCTGAGCACGGTACCAGGAGCACCCAGCGCAGTAGCAGTTCGCAGCTCTTTTTCATTCCTCCCCAGCCAAATGAGCCCCAAGCATTTCTGTTTGATTTTCCTGAAGGATATTGAATTGTTGTCAATCAGGGGAGAGGAGCCCTGAAATCCCCTGTTTTTGAAGGCGTCTCATAAAGATGCAGCTGTCAGTGGAGACGCTTGGAAAGGAAGAGCATTTGCTAACAGAGAAGCTGCATTAAAACCCAAGTGTGCCTGCTGTTCAGCTGCAGCCTGTGCTGGAATCTTCTTTTGGCAGAGGCAACTGCCCTTGAGTCTGTTGGTTTGGCTCAATTCGTTGTGGAATAATTAAGTTCAGTCCATTGCACTGCATAATCTGGAGTTTCTTCAACCTTCTTCAGTAGCAAAGTACTTAATCTCATCCAGCTCTGGGAGCGGTTGGGAACATGAAAATCAGCCAGTGCAAAGCTATCAGGAGCCTGAGCAGTAAGAGGATGAAGTGTCCAGGAGGCAGGGGAAGGTCAGCAGCCTGCCTGTGCTTTGATGCCTCTGACTTCTGGAGGAAGGAGAAAACCATGGCATTACACACACTTGAAATGCCCCAGGAGCCAACACAGTTGCCACCTGCAGAGCATAAACACTGCCAAACTTGAGTTTGGAAATGTGCCTGGATGCCAAGGAATCTGAGGAAAAACGTTTCTGTTCCTGGACAATCCAAACGATCACATTTCCTGGCTGCAGCAAGGATCTCCAAACTGAAAAATGTGTTTTGCCAGGAGTGGGCACATCCCCAGCATGGGTAATCAGAGAAACTCTTTTCAGCACTGCTCTACTTACATGTGTTAGATTGAAGAGGAAAATCTTCTCCCCAGCTGCCCTGATGTGTGACCACCAATGTCCTTGCTGTGTCCCCTTCCAGCTGTGGGAAGTGAGCTCAAAACACCTATTGGCACTTACAGGTTCTACTCACACTGTGGCCCTGGCAAGTAACAGGAGACAGTGTTGGACTGAGATGAACCTCTTTCAGCTATAAAAAATGATCATCCTCCCTCCCTTGCTCCTCAGAGGGTGATGACACCACCTGAACCATTGTTCCAGGCAGGATAAAGGATTGCTTTGTCTGTGCTCCACAGTCCACTAACACCCAGCCCACCTCCTGAGAGCTGCTGAGCAGGTCACACCCAAAGCCAGCTTTACTCTCTGAGTTAATAAAACAACAGATGCCACTAGGAGCAGTTCTTGCTGCCTCATGTTGCAGGCCAGCCCAGGGAGAGCAGAGAGAAACCCAGTCAAGAAGGAGGAATCTCCCCATGACCATTGAAGCAAAATCCCAAGAGCTGTTTGTGGCAGGGGAAAGCACCCTCCAGAGCCACATTGGGAATGGGGTATCCCTTGGACAATGGAGCAGCTGCCGATGAAGCTGAGATTTCTCCCTCTCAAACAGCTCCTTGAATTGCTCTTGGCATTGGCTTTTTCCTGTTCTGCTAATTAAAAATCTGTCTTTGAGTCATAAGCCCCCATTAGTAATAATTTGCTTTGCACTTCTCCAGTGATTTATGGCTGAGATATCAAAGTGCTTTAGAAACATTAATTAATCCTTCTAATCCCCGAGGGACTGATCCACTCTCTGCAATGCACCATTGGTGGTGTAACTGCAGGAATTCCCCAGGGTTTACTCCCAAATGCAGGCAGGGAGAGGGGAAGGGAGCAGCGTCCGACCCAGCGGCTCATTTCGGCTGCTGTCTGCAATCAGAGATGTGCAGTCAAAATAGCAGCACTGAATATGCAGCCACGAGCGAGCCTGAGGCACAGCCAAGCTCTGCTCGCCAGGAGCCATCCTTGCTCCCATTCCTGCCTGCCTGGGGAGGGAAGGGGAGCTGCAACACCTCAGCTCCACTCTGTGGATCGCATCTGGAAGGGTGCGTGTGGATCAAAGCTGTCTCCACCCAGATGTGGCTTCACCAGAGAGCTGCACCCTGCAAGTGACAGCAGCAGGGTCATTAATCAAAGCCACCCTGCTGCTAACTGCATTTCCCTTGCTGTCCTGCCCATTTCTCCAATCTCGCTTCCTTGTGCAAAGTTGCTCTATCACAGCTTGGGAGTGCAGACCCAGGGCTGCCCCCACACCTGGGACAGGGCCCCAGTCCTTGCTGGAGATAAGGATTGCTACCTCCACTGGCTTGGGAGAGGCTTTCATCCTTGCGCCCACCAATGAGCCTGTTGCCACCTGGTGTTGTCCCCGTGCTTTGAATGTTGTCACCACAGGACTGCAGGGTGGAGCTGGCTGTGTGGTGTGGTGCCAAGAATGGGGAAAGATATAAAGGTCCCAGCAGACTGCCAGAGACAGAACCTCTGAGACACTGAGGAGTGTCCTGGTTTCTCTCCATTGCGCTCAGTAAAACATCGCCTTGACCATGAAGGTAGCTGGTGTCTTCCTGCTCCTCTCCCTGGCCCTCTGCTTCTACCAAGGTGAGTCCAGCATTTTGCTCGGTGCAACATTTCCTCTCCTTGCTAAAGCTCCCAGGTCTGCCACATGGAGAAGGGAGTGTGGGAAGAGACCAGCTGGTGCTGGGACCTTGCTGTGGCCCTGGGCAGGGAGTGCTACCCTGGCCAACGTGCATTAAACCTGTACTTGCCTGTGAGCAAACCTAAACCAAAGGCTTTGGAAGGGTGCACTGGCTCCCAGAAATGAACAGAGCTGCTGAGCTGACGCTCTTTCTTCAGGGGTAGGATTTGTCCTGTAACTGTTGATTTCTAGGACAGTGTGATCCTTTCAGAGTGAATAGGTGCTATTCTGGTTTTAAAAAAGCAAATCCAAGAAGACAGGAAATGGATCTATGCAAGGGAAAATGCAGCTCTCACTACCAAAGCCAATGTTTAAGCCAACTGTGTTTTCAAAATCCCATATGGTGCAGAGGGATGAGAACATGAGCTGTTGCTGCTCCTCAGGTCCTGCTTTAGTGGGCTCATTCCAAACAGGAGGGTGCTTCTGAAGCAGGTCCTCTGTCATCCTGTTTACTGCACAGAGGCTGCCACTGCAGGGCTGTCTGAGCACAAAATCTGGGCACATTTCAGATGAACTGAGCACATAGTGAACTGGGTCTGGGTCTATACCAGTGCTAGCCTAAAGTAAAATCCTCGAAATATTAAACATTGTGGCTACCAGCTTCTCAGAACCAAAATATTTCACTGCTACTGGGCCATGCTGGTTGTTAACAGAGATGTAGTATAAATCCTCCATGTAGATGACTTCTGGGTTTATAAGCAAGCCGGGATCTTCTTCTCGGTTCTGCCTTTTGCCAAAATAATTCAGGTTGTTTTTCAAAACACACCCATGTGCTCCACCCATGTGATCCCAGCTGCCAGCTCAGGGCCAGCTTCTCCATGGGGAAGCACACCAAAGTCATGGCTTGCTTCAACCAGCTTTGATGTGAGACCTCAGGGTCTCCTTCTAGTAAAGACTTTCAGCAACTTGTCTTTTGCTTTGCTTGCCCGTGGTACAAACTGAGTTAACAGTAGAAAAATTGCCCTGGATTTACTCCAGCACCTGTCCAGTGTCAGCAGGAGTTTCTCAGTTACTCATGAACATGTGGTAAGACATGACAAAAGCCACCTTTGCTCCCTGACTGCTGGCAGGTAAAGTCTCCAGAAGTGCATTTTGCCTTGGCAGGGCCTTGCACCATTACCGTGTTTCTGCTGGGGGAAGGAGGATGACACAGCAGGGAGGGATCCAGCTGAGAAATGTGGGAGATCCAAGGGAAGAAATTGTTTTCTGGGACAAAGGTGTTTGAGTGAAGACATACAGTCTTCAGCCTGGACTGTCTTTATTCTGTCCCCCTTGAAATCAGCCCAAGTGATGGGTGCTAAGCTGTCCTCTCTCTCTCTCTCTCTAGGAAAAGCCGAGATGGATGCAGCTCCAGGAACAGAGGTGAGATGTGAAGTCTCCTGTTTTGTGTAGCAGAAGTGAGACAGCACTAACCCATACACTGGGGAGCCACCATTGCTAAATACAGTGAAGTATAGTGGGTCGGCAGCACAAAGATGCCAGTGCCTGGGAACTCCCTTCCACCTGCTGTGCCACAGCAAAACCCTGGTGATGGTACTGTGTTTCCAGTGCATTTCACCCAAACATTGAAGGAAAAGTTCCTAACAAGCTAAATATTGCTGTTTCCCGCCAACAAGGTCAGAAATCCCCTTAGTCTCTGGCTTGCAAGTGTGAGGATAGGTATTGGAATGGCATAAAAACAAAATCTGGGAAGAATGTGCTCAGACAGTGCCCATGGAGCACTATTTACTCTATCCTGTTACTCCTCAGGGTGTGCAGCAGTGCCAGGTAGAGTTCAGCTGGCCAAGGGACATGGTGGCAGATGGTCCCAGTAGCAGAGATCTGAGGATGGGTGATCAAGACAGACAAAATGTGCACCTCTCTGTGAAAGCAAAATTGGTAGAAGCTCCTTTGGTAAATTGAGAACAGGTTTAGCATTTTCAAAACCACCCTTCTGTGTCTCCAGGCATCTTGTGAGAATTTCAACCTAAGAAGAGGGTGTTCAAGGGAATTTGACCCCATCTGTGGCACGGATGACCTCCTGTACAGCAACGAGTGCCTGTTGTGCCTTCACAACCTGTGAGTACCTGGACCTGCTGCGAGTCTAAATGCCACACGGATGAGGGCTGCCACATATATCTGGGATTTCCTAGAAAGAAATCTGTTTGCATGCAGCTGGGTGGAGCGTGGGCAGCAAGCCCAGCACATCTGGCACGGGTCTGGCCTCCCGCACAGATGCTGCTCCCGCTGCTCCGAGCATGTGGCTTCCAGCTGAGGAATGGGCCCGTTGTGTGTGGCTCACGGCACACACACTGCCCACCAGCAAAAATCTCCCCATACCTGCAGCTGCCAAGCAGCAGCAAGAGCTGGCAGGCATCCAGGATCTCAGACAAATGGCAAAGTTCTCGAAGTCTGCCCAGATCTAGCACACGGGCTGAAGGATGTTTTTCCAGATGACCTCAGATGTGTGGTGGCTGAGGGAAAAAATGATGTTTTTTCACCCCAGGAATTTATAGCTGAGCTCTGCTTTCTGTCTTCTCTGCATATGAAAGGATACAATTTGCTCTGGGTATTTTTAAGAATGAGCTTTATATTTAATCTGTGCTGGTGCCAGATTGCTCTATTCTAGCAGAAGGCCAGGTCCAAATGCTAAGGGTGTCTCTGGCAAGACTTGATGCATTTCATCTGGCTTGGGCCCTAGGTAATTTAAAGTATATTTATACATTGGAAGCACTCTGTGTCAGACAAGTGAAGGAATTACTTCCAACTCAATGCTATTAAGTGGTTCAAAAATCTCTGTTGGGAAGATTGAGTCTTATCTGGAGCCAGATGCCCCAGTCTGCAGGGCTAAGGGAGCTTGACCCTTGACTCCACCTGGTGTAGGCAGGGATTTTTGGTGATCAGGCTCACAGGTCCATCTGCCATCAGCAGAGACATTTGTGAAGTTCAAAGTCCAGCTTTTCTGTCTCAGGATGAGTGGGCTTGTGGAGCCAAATTCTGCTTTCAGGAGCATCGCCTCCCAGCTAACTCTGCAGGAACAAGGAACAGAATCCAGATCACCAGAAACAAAAAGAGCCTGGATAAATATTGTCAGTTGGGTTGTCCCTTCCTTGCTTCATTAACCCAGGCTGCTGCCACATATTCTGCTGCTGGCCTGCTCAAATGCTGGTGTACCTCTCAAGGCTGAGCATGATGCAGTGAGGCAGAGAGAGGCTGAGTGGGATCTCCTCAGCAAAGGTACCACAGTTAATGACCCAGCAGGGCCTGGCAGGGCAGTAATGACCCTGCTGGAAGCCAGCAGCCCAGCACCAGCTGTCCCTGTATTGTGCAACAGATGGGGGTGGGAGGTTCATCAGACACAACATCATTAGGGCCTTGGCCATGGACCAAGAGCGGGGTAAAGTGAGCGAGGAAGGCTCCACAGTCGGCTGTGCAGTGACATCCAGGGTGCTCCACCTCCCCAGTGCAGGGAGCAGCTTCAGAGGGGATGGGAGAATCCAGGGGTCACAAGAAGGGAAATTGGGATACAAGAAGGAGAAGGACTGAGCTGGTGGTGTGTTCAGAGCCTGCCAGGAGTCGGAGGAGGGATGGGATGGATGAGAAGCTAGTGCTGCATGCGCCTTGTGTTGACAGGCACTGCATTCCCAGAGCTCTTACAACTCCTGTTTGTGCAAGCTCCGAGCAGCTGCAGCTGGAAATGTGCTGCTCCTGCGGGTCAGAGCCCCGAGCCTTGCAGCTGCCCTGTTCTGTTCCCAAGTGAAGGAATTCTGAGGTTAGGAACAGCCATTTGGTCTCCTGGCCGGGGCCATCTGGGCCGGGCACCAGGACTCTGAAGCTGCCTGGTGCCAAATGTCTTGGGGCAGAGATAAACGGGGCATCTTTATCTATAAAGCCTTGGTCCGTGGGGAAAAGTCAGCCGAGAGGCAGGACAAAGTGTCATTTGCAGTTTTGTGTGTGCAACTGGCCTGACAAGAGCTGGAAGCCTGCGAGGAGTCTGCGAATAACTACGGAGAGCATCTGGCGGGTCCCTGCGGCAGCAGCATCTCACTTGTCGCCTTTGGTCACTTTGCTGTGACCAGCATGCAAAATGCTTTTTGCAAAACCCAAATCATTTTACCAGCATTTCTCTACACACCTGAGAAATGGATCTGTCTTTCCAAAGAGGAGAACATCACAAATCCGCGTGAAAATGGAACAATTCAGAGTAATCAGGTCCACTATTGGGCAAAAAAAAAGAAAATAGTTTGTTTTAAAGATACCTTTTTAATATTTTCCTACTTTTGCTGCAGAAGCAATCAGAGGGGAGGCTGGGGGCAGGCCAAACCCAAGTGTGACACAGTGGCAGGCTTTTTTCTCTAAAAACCTACAAAACAAATTCATAACCTCTATTGTCTGCAGTCAGACAGGCATTAGAGGTGTCTCAGTGCTGTCCTGCAGCACGGAAGTGAATTATCCTGCCAGGAGGTGTCAGAAAGCACTCTTGAGCTTATTGGAATTAATTAACACATGTCCATGGTAACCCTGAACTCCCTGTCAAGAATATGTGGCCTTGCTTGCTGTGAATAACACTTAGATGATGATTTAAGCAGTATTTTCTTTTTTTTTTATTTCTGCCTTTGTCCTCTGAGCCAGGCTCTGCTGTGTCTCAGGGACCTGAAGGCAGCCCCCCAGCATTTTTAACCTCTCTTCCAGGCAAAGAAGCAGCCACGTGCGCATCAAGAACAGAGGAATGTGCCGAACTCCCCGCTCCGGCTCCGCTCTGAACTGAGGCACAACCGTTCCAGAGATGAGAGCCCAAAGCTGTCCCCTCACCTGCTCAAACCCCCAATAAAAAGGAAGCATCGCCATGCCTTGTGCTGGGATTTCTTACACAAACAGCAATCCCCCTTTCCCCACCACTTAAAGCACCTTCCTGAAAAATATGGTTTGTTCTGGTGATGCCTTTAAAGATCTGTGAGCAAATTACTGACAGAGCCCCAGGGAAAAGGCTGGGATGTGCCCCAGGAGGGAGCCAGGCTCTGGCATAACAAAGAAGGTCTTTTTTTGCATCAAGGATTTTGTTTTCCTTTTCAAAACTTTAAGTGTTCGAGCAATGGGAGATTTTTAGCATTCTCATAACTTGCAGTTGCATTTGTTAAATACAGGGCACTAAAGCCTCCAGAGCCTTTGCCGGGAGAAAGAACCCAAAAAGTCATCTCCATGCTGACCTGTCTTCAGCCTTGTCCCTATGCCAGTGCCCCATCACATGGTCCCTGTGCACCAAGAGTCACCAGCCTCATGCTTGTCCCACAGGTCACAGCTACCCAGTGCCTCAGAAAACCAAAAGGATTGCATTTTTCCAGGCAAAATTCTTTTTTTTCTTCCCCTCTACTGGCCTAGGTGAGCTTTGCTTCTGGCAATGACAACCTGGCCCAAGGGCTGTGGGCTGGCAGGATGGGAGATGCCTTTCCAAGAAGGTCTTGAAGGTGCTGGTGGATGAGAGGCTGGACACGAGCCAGCAAGGTGCCCTCACAGCCCAGAAACCAGCCTTGTCCTGGGCTGCATCCAGAGCAGTGTGGGCAGCACGGCAAGCGAGGGGATTTGGCCCCTCTGCTCTGATGAGACTCTCCTGCACTGCTGCACCCAGCTCTGGGGTCCCTGACATAAGAAAAACTTGGACTTCTTGGAGCAAGTCCAGAGGAGGCCATGAAGACACTCCAAGGGCTGGATCACCTCTGTTGTGGAGACAGACTGAGAGAGCTGGGAATGTTCAGCCTGGAGAAGAGAAATCCCCCAGGAGACCTTAGAGCCCCTTCCAGTGCCTAAAGGGGCACCAAGAGAGACTTTTTAAAGGGGCTTGGAGTGACAGGACAAGGAGAGGATGGCTTCTAATTGACAAAGGGCAGGGTTCAGTTAAATATTAGGAATAAGCTTTTTACAATGAGGATGGTGAGACGCCGGAATTGGTTGCCCAGAGAAGTTGTGGATACCCCATCCCTGGAAACATTCAAGGTCAGGCTCTGAAGCAACCTGGTGTGGTTGAAGACGTCCCTGCCCACGGCAGGGGGGTTGCAGATGCCCTTTGAAGGTCGATGCCTACCCTCCCATTCCGCGGCTCCGCGGGGCGCGGGCAGGACGCGGAGCGCGGATCCCTGCATGGAGAAGCGGGAGGAGCTTTCGGCACTGGAGGCCGCTGTTGCTCCGCCGCAGCCGGGGCCGCTGCCGGAGCCGAGCCCGCAGCTGGATCCTGCAGCTGGATCCTGCAGCTGGAACCCGCAGCTGGAATCCGCAGCTGGATTCCGCAGCTGGCGGGAGGCCGGGGGGATGCGCGGCCGGGCGGTGCTGCTCCTGCCAGCCTTGCCGGGGGGCTGGTAGCCGCTGTGGTGCGGTAGCCGAGGCGCTCGGCCTCGCCACGTCCCTGTCCCTCACGCCCCAGGACCCACGGGCAGGTTTGCGGGGATGCTGCGCCCAAGGGGCTGCAAGGATGAGAGTGGTCCAGGCGGGTGTGCCCTGCGCTGGAAGGGTGGTTCGGTGTCAGCAGCACTCCCTGGAGAGCTGGGAACTCCTCTGCTTGTGCCAAAGGGCTGTCGTGAGTCAGCCCAAAACAGCATGGGACAGAGCATTTGGACTTGGGGGTCGAACCCTCGTGGGGTTCCCTGTGATTCATAGCCCTTCAGTAAATGACAATTTGTATTTGGGGCAAACCCAACGCTTTGTTCTTAGCAAATCCTGAACTTCACTGTGGGTAGAAAGATGAGTTCTCTTTATGAAGCAGTGGCTGAAACAAACACAAAAAAAAAAATATGCATGATCCAGCTGAGAGAGCTCCAGCACTCGTTTGAAATTTCAAATGCAGCCAGATGCAACTGGAGGTGGGGAAACATAGGCTTCTCTTCTCAGATCTGCCAGCAAGAGCCTGCAGTCCAGGGAGAGATGAAAAATGTCTCACTTTGCCCACATGTAAAATTAATGCACTAAAGGTGGTAGTCCCAAATAGGTTTGGGACTGAATTGCCTTGACATCTTTGCACACAGGGGATCCTGGAAGGATGCCTCCCACAGCTGGGATATTGCTGATTCTGCTGCATCATAAGAAATGGAGCACAGCTTCTATCCAGCGAGATCTCTGCAAGTGAGGCTGGCAGGAGGGGAGACTGATCCTCCCTACACCATTCATTCACTGCTCTCGGACTTTGTGGCATGGTTAAATCCACCTTAGCCCCAAACTCATCCCAGCTGGTTCCCTCTACCCAGGAGAACACTGAAAAGTGCACTGAGGCCAGTTTATGCCAAGCAAAACATCTTTCCTGCCCATGCCATTTCTGGGAAACATCACCCAGTGTTAGCCAAGAGCATTTCTTTGATGAAGTGAGGTGCAGACCGAGCCTGCAAAGCAGCAGGTCTCGTCAGCCACACGGCTGAGTGCAGCCTGCGTCTCCCCAGGCACTGTTCTGATGAGAACTGGCATTCCTGCTAAATGTCAGCCACATCCATTTCACAGCAAGGTCCATATCAGCCTGGAGATTATGGGAAGCAGCAGGTCAGGAGCCACGCTGTAGTTCTGCACGGCGGGGACACATCAGGCAGAACCAGCGGCAAGTTTCCAGAAGGGAATGGTTCCTGTCTATATTTCAATTTTGGCTTGAACAAGGGTGAATCTGAGGTGCAGGTGCAAAGTTTAGACTCATCCTCAAAAGCAGGTTTTCTGCCCCCATAAAAGTTCTTTCCTGAAGCCGAGAAGGGGAACACTTCATCCAAGCTGCTCCTGTAATCCCAGCAGAGCCTGGAGCTGTCCTGCCAGCAGCCAGCCTGACTTTTCTGAGACACCAGCTTGCTTCCCTGTGTCTCCATGATGCTGTTTCCAGTGCTGGTGAGCCAGCAGGGACAGGGCAAAAGGGAGAGTGACAGGAGGAATGGCTTCAATTCTTGGTTTCTTTGTCTAAATAGCTGCAGCCCTTCAGGCTCCTCCCCAGGGCAGTGCTTCTGTCCTTGTGCTTGTGAGAGCCCTGAACACATTTTGAATTATGCAGCTAGGGAAAAAACAGGATTTTTCCAAATCAGAGGAAGGGCTCAGCCATCCACCTCCCTCCTCCTTCCCTTCTGGCTGCTCCCGGAGCTCTCAGCCAGGGCAAAAATGGAAAGTCCAAGAGCACATGGTGGGTGAGGAGAATCCCAAAGGATGGTGCAAAGGGCTCAGCATTTACTGCCCTGAGGAAGCCCAGGCACAGAGCAACGCAATTCCTGCCCCAGTGCCACGCTGCTCGGAATAAAAACTAATTTAATGACAAAGAGGGGAAATTCCAAAAATAACCTCGGTGGTTGCAACAGCCAGAGAATGCAGGATATACCCAGAGGACCCAGCCTTGCCAGCTCCCAGCCTGCCTCCCCTGGGAGCACCAGCACATCCATGGGAGGAGCAGGTGGTTTGGAAGCTGGCAATGTTTCCCTTCGTCTCCCTCTTCCCGCCATCCAGGGGCCTCTCCTGCAATCCTTCCCCTGGATTTGCTTCTCGGGTGGAAACTTTTCAAAGCAGGGTTGCATCTCAGTGCCTCCAAATCAGCCCTGGGTACTGCCAAGGCTCAGGAATGTCACAAGAGTGACAAAAACAAGACAGCTAAGGACAGAAGGCTCAGGGGAGCATTTTCAGATTAGGAAAACATGTTTCTTTAAATTGAGACTTTTCTGCCAGTAAAAATTCTTGTAAAATTCAGCTGGGGAAGCCCTTCCCCCTCCACCTTCTGGAACACTTTCCTGAAGATCCCACCTGGGAGGCAATATCTATTTCCATTGCCAGTGGCATTTGACTTCATGATGTCATGGTAGCACACTGTGAATTCAGGTTTAGAACTGGACTGAGGGACTTCAGTGAAATGCAAGACCCAAGCTGAGAAGAAGCCCTGAATTTTTGGCAGCTGCAAAATATTCATGTATTCAGGCCCGTTTGGAAGAGGCAGCTTTGGTACCACCTTTACCCACTGCAGCCTTCCCCGACATTCCCCTGCTAAGAAGGCTTCTATTTTAGCCATGTTTTCAACATCAGATTTGTTTTTCCAGTCTGGAAATAAGGAGAGCCTTCCTCAGATTTGCTGCAGCTGCTGGAGGGCACTTTCCATGAGGCGTGTTCAGTTCTAGGAGACTTGTTTTGCGGGAGCTGAGTTAAACCCATTTTTGTGGGCTGGCAAGGAGAGCTCCCCTTTGCAGACACCCCATGGGAACCCATCTGCTGCTGGAAAGGCTCCTGTGTGCTATGATGCTTCCACGTGCCGCCTCCCAGATCTGGCCTTTGGCAAAGGATGCAGACAGAGGTGTCCCTGTGCCCAGGGCAGGGCAGAGATCCAGAGCCTGCTCTCCTTGATGGGT
This sequence comes from Vireo altiloquus, assembly GCA_013396875.1. NCBI lineage: Eukaryota > Metazoa > Chordata > Aves > Passeriformes > Vireonidae > Vireo > Vireo altiloquus. Next base: position 1,527,721 of record VZRF01000927.1, read on the forward strand.
ACACAGCCACTTCAGCTGCTGCTGTTGTGACAGCCTCAACGAGAGATGTCAGGAGTGCCAGCAAATGCAAACAGTTTTGTCATGGTGGAGAGGCAGCTGCCAGCCCAGCCCGGCAGCACCGCTGTGGCAGAGGGTCACGCTGCCAAGCTTGAGGCCACCGAAGGAAATACCAATTGGTTCCACCCGAGTGGGAAATGACAGTGGTAATGCTCTGCAAAGGAAAAGTCTGCCTGAAATGGAAGGATGCTTTTAAACTGCAAATTTCCTTTCATCTAAACCACAGCTCAGGCTACGTAGGGAAAAGCTGTCCTTGGCAATTGTATGGGAATGAGCTGGAAGTGGCTCTGCACCGAAACAGAGAGCCTGTCCCCGGCGATTAGCGGGGCTGGAGCGGGATCACCGCTAAATAAGAGAGTGGACACTTCTCAGTGGTGGGCTGAAACCACCCTGATAACCACAGGCATGGCACAAATAGCCACAACTGGAGCTGCACGTTCGAAGCGAGATCTCAGCTTTTGCTTTCCAATGTCTCTGTTACAGGGAAGGCAGATGACAGTAAGAGTTTGTATTTCTCTCTATCAAAAGACAGGAAGCTTCCAGGAATCGGGAGCCTCCTAAGTGTTCTGCAGACAGCGGAGACAGCAAAGCACCCTTACCAGTGTTTCAACACTTCTTTTCTGGCCTTTATCTTTCATCAGGCACACTCCACATAGACCAAGGACAGGAGGGGCTGGAAGTGCCAGCTCTGCGTGGTGCTGGCACGTGAAGCTGGATTCCTTGGGCTCTGCACGCTGTTGGAGACCTCCCGGCACTGCAGTCGGCATTAGCACTGCAGGTGGATTCAATGCTGACAAGTTCTGCTTCCTTCCAGCTAAGCAGCACAGCTCCTGGAAAGCTCCCAGGCAAAGGTCCTGCCCTTCACCTATGCCAGAACAATAACCTGTTGTAGCACAGCTCAGCAGGGCCGGATTGCAGACTTTTTCCAATAACTTCAGCGCTTTTCTAGCTGCAAAAGGATGTCACAAATAGGAAATCACGTGTGCGGTTTAACCCAAAGGGGCTGCTGGCCTCTGAGAGAAGGTTGGATCCTTCCCGGCACACCCTGGCATGGATTTAGGTGGTGATCCACCCCCACACCTGCGTGGTGGGGTGCTGGGAAGCTCTCCTTTGCTGGCAGATGGTGTAATGTGGCGTGAAGCCACAAGGACATTAGGTGAGTGCAAGTGTCCAGCTTGCAGGTGGCATCACTCTCATGGACTGAGATCTGATGCATTAATCAGAGACCCCCTATGAGCCCTCTTTTCTGAAGGCATTATCCATAAAGAGAAGGGAAGCAGCAGCCTCCCTACACACCTATCATACTCCCTGGGGCACTGTCCCCCCCAGTAATGCCCTCACGGGTGCAGATGGTGTTTCACTCCAGAGGCAGGATTCCAGAACCTGAAAGCAAAAGCCAGGATCCTTCAAGCTGGGCACATCAGGGGTTAAAACACGGTGGTGAAAGAGCCAAGGCAGGACTGAAGCATTAGGCAAGGCATGGCTGGGGCAGAGAAAGACATCCCACAGCCCTTGCAGTGATGGCCACGTGCTGGGCCAAAGGCAGGGAATGAGTTATTGCACGTGGCAGTAGATGGCACAAAGGCCTGGCTCAGTGTGCCAATACCTGTGGATATGGCAGAGCCCTGGATCTGGCCCCAGCAAGGCACCACAGGGAGCTGCACTAGCACCACTGCAGCTGCCACTGGGCTGGAACTGTTTCTGGCTGCCCCAGGGCTTGGGCAGGAGTTCTGTCTCTTTCCTCACCCCATTCCTGGTCACAAGCACACAGGACTTTGGTAACCAAAGGGATCGTTCAGTGCACATTTCCAAGGGGATGGAGCTGTAGGTGGTGACTCTCCTGGCCTCCTTTGGCCTTCCTGGCTGGTTCAAGACACTGCACCTGCATCTCTGCCAGCCAGTGGCAACACAGCAGGGAAGAAAAACATCTGCACCATGAGCTCCTCTCCTGCACCTGACAGCAGAACCCACACAGCGCAAGAGGGGAGTGGAGGTCTTGCCCTGCCAGTGTGGATGGGTTGTTTTTAGGGAACAGCACACACACTCGTCCTGTCTGGAAAGTTCCAGGAACCATGCAGACTCAGCTACAGTGTCTTAAATCAAACCAAATCAAACCAGCATGGGACAGAACACCAGAGTTCTGCCCTCCAGCCCTTCTCTGGCCACTGACAACCCCAGTGCCCTGAGCTCAGCTTCTCCCATTCAACAGGATCTTCTAATTCTGGTGCTCAGGATCAATCACTACCATGCCTGAGCTTTCCAATTTGCCTGGCATTGTGAGGGAGACAAGTAGAGCATATAAACTAAGATAGAGTTCAAGGCCAAGGTCTTTCTGAGGAAAAACTGAAATATTAAGCATAAAGTGGTTTGGTCATAACGAGTGCACCATTGTTTCTGCTGTTCCTTTTTAATCCAGAGCCACAAAGGGACTAATTGGTTACAAATAACTTTGCAAAAAAGCAATTAAGAAAAGTTCTATTCACCTCTATAGGTACTGGGGCAGACAAACATCCTCTGGTTCTGACATACTCCCTGTCCTGATCTAACTCCTTTTAAAGATAAATCCTGCCTTAGAGGCAGCTAATTGACTTCAAAGGCAGGTCCAGGCTTTTCCAGCTCTCTTACAGACAAAGTGAAAGTTTTGGCCTAAATAGGACATCTGGACAAGGAATCATATATTTAAAGTTGCATAGTTGAACTGCCACTCTCAGAAATAAGGCCCATGAGAGCAAAGTCACCCTCAGCAACCAATCTCCACAGAGGGGCACTTTCCCATGCAAACAAGTTCCTGTTCATTGGGGCATGGTATGTGCAGCCTCCACGAGCCACAGTTCATCACTTTCACGGTCTTGTGCCTATTTTAAGCTCATAATTCTTACTGGCTTGTGCAAAACACTGCTGGGATGTCCCACTGAAATTGAGGCAAAGGCAATGAGCTCCAGAGCCGGGTCTTCAAGGGCAGCAGCTGGAGACAGTTTGGCTGCAATTCTGAAAGCCATGGAGGCTTCCTCATCCAAAACCCTGACCCATAAATATAATGGCCAGAAAGGTCCTTACCACAGTGGAAACTGGAAAACAGCACCTTGGTCACATTATCCCCAGGGAACCCAGCAAACCTGCTGTCATACACCTGCAGGGTCACTGCACCACCTTCCACATTCCCTCTCTGCTGCTGCTGCTGTTCGAAGGATTCGCATTTGGAGAAGCCTTCAAACAAGCCTTTGACTCCAGGTCACCAGCCTGACATGTGTGCTCTGCACAGAAGGGTCAGTGCCACTCCACGTCCCCTTGGGCACATTTGGCTTCACCATGAGAAATAAGCCACAAATCAGAGAGGGGCTCAAAGAGTAGCCACACAGGTTGTTTTGCTTCAGCAAAGATAAGGCCGGAGACCAAACAGGAACCTCAGAGGAAAATTAAAAATATCACTCGCAAACCCGTAGCCTGGCAATGTGCCTAATTGAGCATTGCCCACATCGAGAGAAGATATTCCTGTAAAAACCTGGCGCTGAGTAACTCACTCCCAGCCTGGAGATGGGATCCTGTACAAACACCTGCCACTGGAAATCCAAGAGGGGAGACGTAACAGGAAGCAGCAGGAGGTACACAAAATGTAATTTTCTCTTCCTCTGATCAAGCATGTTGAAGAATAGCTTGCCAGTGTTGAGACAGAGTGTGAAAACCACCTTGTCAATAGATAGAAATCATGGGGTTGTTGAGCCAGTCAGGGCAAGAGGTTTTATTTCTGGACTATCAAGGGAGAAACAATTCTTTAGAAAAATCAATGAAATTTAAATGAGTACATAGGAATGGCTGGTTTAGCCCCAAAGGTCCATCTAGCCAAGAACTGTGCTTCCAGCACAATATGCCCTTCATCAAGAGAACAGAGTTGTGCAGTTCCTGAGGGCACTGTGAACATGAGAGATGTGTGGAGACGTGAAGTGCTACAAAACAGATGCCATCCCCTCAGATGGATCCTCCCAGTTCCCCCATGTCCAACACCAAAATCAGGCTGTTTGGGTAGTTCTGCTGGAGGATCTGAGGGCCTGGTAAACCCCTCCACAGTTCAAGATTGTGGCCAAGGGCTCAGGGGCCCATTGGCAGAGCCAGGCAGGAATTGTCTTGGCAAGGAGCTGCTCCATGGCAGAGGGGTCACATCCTTTCTGTGTGGCCACATACAGAGGGGCATTGCTGTCCCCAGACATCTGGATCTTGTCAGCTGGGCTGGAGGTCTTGGTCACACTCTGCCACCCCTCCTGAACCTGGGAATGAGAAAAATCTGTCTGTGCCATGGGAAAACTGATGAAGTGTCTGGTGTGCTTCCACAACTTACAAGAATCCGAATTAAACACCAAGAGGTGCTTTCCTCTGTTCGCAGCTTCCATTTTCTCCTCAATACTCAGCCACTGAGGTCCGTGGTGTCAGCTCAAGACTTTGCCCTCAGAGCTGGTTCTGGCAGTGTCTGACTCTGCAGCTCTGGAGCTGAACCCTTCCACAATGCCATCAACAGCTGTGCCATCTCTCTAATTTCACGGTAATATCACCAATTAATAAAAATAAATCTTGAAAGAGCCTAAGGAGTTCAAAGCTCTATCAGGTGTTTTTCCACTTTCTTTTCAAAGGTTTCCTGTAATGGAATTTCCACCGTTTCCCCAAGAAACCATTTCCCAGGATCTGTGTCTGTCTGGTTTGGCTCAGACATCTTCTCCTGACCAAGAAAGACACAGAGGAAAAAACACATTTTCTTCCTGTTTTCAGTAATTTTTTACACATTGCAAGAGCTTCACACTTATCCTGTTTTGCCTCAACCTTCAGTAAACAATTTTCTCCCTTCCTTCCATCTCCTGCTAGGTCAGATTTTCTCTCCTTCTCCCTGTTCCTATTGCTGTCTTCTGTTCTTAACCTAATCCAAACCTGAAATCTGATGCTTGGGGTAAGTTCCATCAAGCCTTTTCCACCAGCCTTCTTGTAGGAGACTTTGACCCACAAAGACCATGCATTATTCAGAGCAGTTCTTTGGCATTTCTGCTTCACTGACACACAACACAACACTGATCATTTCACCTTTATAGCTCCTGGCAAAGTCTGTCAAACCTCAGCCTGGCTCATAACTCCCCCTTTAACATCCTGAAAGCCATCGGAGCCCCTCTAAGCCTCATGCTGAGACTTGGAGACTTCTTGCTCTTCCAGCCCTAACACGCACACTTCAGCTTCCCGGGCTGACAATACCTCTGCAAGGGAAATATGAGACTTGTTTGCCCTCCTGCTCTTTAATTGCTGTCCTTGCCCCAGGCAGATCCGCGAAGTCACCAGCCGTGATGAAATCCTGTATTTTCCCGTGTCTGTAAATATTTTCTAAAATTTTATTTCCTCCTTAAGACATCAAAAACTAGGTCAAAAAGAACAACTGGGATATTTAAGAATCAGGTTTGCCTTTGGCTTTTATGATCAAGGATGCTTTTAATATTGAATGTTCAGCTGTCAACATCGGGACCGACTTAATAATAAATGTCTGACATTTCAGTCATTATTCGGAGTTTTTAATCCTTCCCCTCCCCTCCAGTCCCTGCTTGTTTACTGAAAGCTTTCACGTTGGTGTTTGCACTGGGAGCCTGGGAGCTGAAACAGGAACGGAGTTCCTCGTAAATACCCAACATCCACTCCCAGTCAACGAACAGCTCCGGAAGGTCAGCGTGTGCAGGGGAGGAGAGGATGCCTGGGGAGGGCAGTGCTATGGGAACCTGCTAATAAACCCAGCACAGCAGTCCTGGCTTGCCAAAGCCTGGGCTGGCTGCCACACATGGATCAGAGATCCTGTGGAGCTCCACGGGAGGGAGAGTGGCCAGCTTTGCTGCTGCAAGAGCCTCTGGCTTTCTTCGTTTTGTGGGCCCCCACACCACTCCACAGGCAGTGTCCTGCTTCTTTGTGGCTTCTTTTTTCTTCTTCCTCTCCAGAAAAGCTCAATCTCAAACAAGAGTTGCCCAGCTTTTAGCAGGGCCAGCTTCCCACAAGGACATGTGGCTGCTGCAGCATCGCTACAGAGCGAGGGGACAACAGGAGGGGACAACTGCACCCTCAGCAGCCCTGCAGGACATCTCTGGGACTTGTGGGAATCACACCCCACATGGGAATGGGCACTGGTGCTAGGCCACTGGTTTTCGTAAATCACATAATAAATGTTTAAACTTTTCTTAGTTCCAAGGTTCTGACTTAATGTGTTCCGTGTTTGGGGGACGTTTTTTATCTTTATGTCATATATGGCAGCCTAATTACAGTCATTTCACTGCCTCAAACTATTTGAAAGAAGTTGCTACATATAATTATCAGCATGTAAGTGACAATAATGCCATGTCTAATACCACGCAAGTACCTGAAGGGGTTAACACCACAGCTTGCACCCAGGCCAAAATTCACATTTCCAGCAGCTTATTAGATAAGTTGTCCACCCTCTCCAGACCACGGCACATGTTGTGTCCTGGGTGGCTTTTTGCTATATTTAGCAAAGCTAGAACAAGTTTTCCTGCAGGTAATTTCCCACCCCTCCAAAAGCACTGCAGGCTGGTTTCAGCTTTTTTATTGGTTTGGCTGATCTAGATCTGAAAACCCCACATTATTCTGAGTGTCCTTCAGAAGCTGCAGTGCCACATCACACACACAAGGCAGGTGTGGATCCCCAGGGGGAGGATGCACAGCCTGTTTTAGGTAAGGATGGGTGCATGCCCAGCTCCACCCATTCACCTCTGTGACCAAGACCCTTTTCTTTACACTGGAGACACAAGCACCAAGCTCAGATCCTTTCACAGCCAGGAGCTTCGTCCTGTCATCTTCTCACTCTGCTTCTCCATCTCTCCTACAAACCACGGCAAGGACATCTCACCTCCTCAGCCAGTGGGCTTCTGTGTGTCCTGCTGAAAGCACACACGGTTTTGTTATGCAAAAGATAGAACAAAGTGTCCCCTCCGTGCGGCAGCAAACAACACAAACATTCCTAAATGAGACCAGCCAAACCCAGAGGCAGATCCCAGTAAAATCTATAGGGAGATACAAATTATTCCGCTGCATGCCTGACTGCCAGGAGGAGTTTTGCAAATGCTCTAATGAAGTCTGGACTGCACCAAGGCAAGGATGTCAGAAATTAATTCCTGATGATCTCCAATATAGAAGCAGCTCTTCATCTGTTTTTTCAGCCAAGTTGCTTGGGTTTGCTTCTTTTCTCTTTAGGAATTAAACGGACAAGTAATTACGTGGGCAGAAATAAAACTAGAAATAAAAAAAAGAGTATGAGAGAAAACCCCTCCAGTCGACTGGTGGAAGTTGAGGCAAGTAATGGCTGTAAAGAGGCGCCTGTCTCACACAGCCAGGACTCCCAAGTCAGAGGTTGGTCAATTAGAGCTTTACCAGCAGCAGACTGACTTAAAAATATGTAAACCAGCTGGCCCTGATACTTCTGTTTTCCTTGTGTACCCGGCGCTGACAAACACCAGCCATTTTTACATAGCCTTGGGAAAGCTCTTGTTCTGGAAATCATTAGTTTATGCAATTATGGTTTTCTCTGTTGAGTGTCACATGTGCAGGGGTCACTGCTGGAGATAGGAAAGAGGCTTCTGTTTCCAGAAGAGGAAGGAAGATGGGCCACTTTTGGCTGGAATACAAAATATGGTTCTTCACTGGCAGGACACATGTCCTCCCATGCATCACCTGCCTCTGCCTGCCTGCTTTGCCGTGGGCCCTCTCCCAATGGCCACATGTCCTCTCACCGGGGTTCACACCGGGACTTCAAGTGATAAATGTGATGCTGTTGATAAAAGCTGCTTACATGACATATCTGCAAGCCTGGAAGGTGTGAATGGCATCTCACCTCCAACGGCCCAAGCGCTAAACACCAGTCCCTGTGAATGAGCAGGTTCCCTGTGAGACTGGGCCTGTGGTAGCCTAGGCTGGGACTGAAGGGTGAATGGATACTTAGACCAGCTTTGGATTGAAATGGCTGAAAAATCAGGACAAAGGTCCCGCTGTAGAAAAACATCAAAATCACCCAAGCAGAGATAAAAGCATAACAACCAACCTTTGGGATCGAGTTTCTCCAGGGATGGGCAAGTGCACACCTGGCTGGATGCCAGGCTCAGAGCACAGTGCCAAACCTTCTCTCCACAGGGAGCATGGAACAGGGCGAAGCCCAAGCCCAACAGCCAAGGAAGCACTGAGCAGATACAACTGCTTCAAAAGTTTTGCCTGGTGCAACACTTGAAATCTAATGCTGGCTGATTCCTTGGCAGCATAACCCACCTGGGCCATACTCCTTTTTTCCTCTCATTTAGCACTGCCAGTGCATCACAAACCAGGTAAATTCTTCCTGAACTGAGCAATTCAAGCAAGCTGTGCCTAATAGTCCATCTATCTCGTTGCTATTTATTTTGGCACCTTTGACTGTTTTAAATCCCACTTAAAGCTGTCTAACAACCAAGGTCATGCCACTCACAACTGCCAAACAAACATCTCTGTTGCTGTATGTACACTGGAAACATGGCTGTTTTCTCTCCCCTCCCCTCCTTTTTGCTAATACAACACTGGCAGCAAAATCACACTGAGGTAAGAGAGAGGGGTGAGACGATAATTATGCTGTGCGAGCCCAAAGTGTGACACCAACATTTCCTGCTGGCAGTAGACACTGTGGAGAAGACCTGTGTGGGCTTGTAGCACACAGGCACACTGAGAAGGATCCACAGGTGTCCAGTTTAATAACAGTCTCTCTGCACTGCCATCCAATTCTCCTCCAAATAATCAGTCAGGCTTGGCTGGCGTCAGGCAAAACAGACATCCCCTCCAACACCAGACCCTGATGAGAGCAGCTCTGCAGGCTCCCAGCCTTCCTGTATGAGGGCAGGATCCAACCTACAAACAAAATGTCCTAAAGGATTTTGACAAAACAACATTTAAACAATGGTCGAAAATTCACCCAGCCCAGGGCACTTGGCTGCTCTTTGTTCCTTTCCAGTCTCCTGGATGCATGCACAAAGCCACCCCAAATCTCCAAAAAGAGCAAAATTTAGGGCTGGGATTTGTGTCAGTTCTGTTGATGTGTGCCAGTGAAAGCATCGCCTTCCAAGCATCCCTCTGCCTGCCTCACACACCCCTTCCCAGGAGCTCCCCCAGCTGTGCAGATTTCCACAGGAAAAGCTGCTTTGTGAAACAGATTTTTCTATAGAAATGCTTCAATTTTGATGACTTTTCCTGAAATTTCTGATTTTCTTCTTCAAAAACCTGTTGTCAAAAAAATTTTTTTCCCCACTGGTTATCCATTTCAAGGTTATTTTGCCATATATTTCACCAATTCTATAAAATAAAGGATTTAGCTCAGATAAAGATTAAAATATTTAACATTCAAAAAAAGACAACCATCCCAGTTTTATCAAAGTAGTTCTTTTGAATCAACCAAAAGTATTCAGGATTTTGCTTTCAAGGATGTCCCCAGAACTTAGAAAACTGAACATTTCCTTCCATTTTCACACCAAACACACCTGGACATCCCAGAGCTTGTACTAGAAAGTGCTCCAGCTCCACCACAACACCATCCTCATGCCTACTCTGTCTCTAAATGTTTCAGGAGGCTCCTCAACGTGTTCTGCACACATGAAGCAGCACTTTGAGCACTGTCTGTGCACAGCTCTTCATGCTCCAAGAGCTTCCATCCAAGAAGGTGGAACCATGGGATAATCTTAAACCCAGTTCTCGCAGCCCTTACTTGTGTGCATGGCTCCGGATTTGTGCAGTTCAGCCTTGTTTGCATTTCAAGAGCCTTCAAGCAAACATTAGCTGAAAGGAAAAACAGATGGTGCAATTAAACCCCAAATTCTCCACGACAGGATGCCCTGACAAAGCTCTCAAACCTCCCCTGAAAGGCTGAGCAGGGAAGCTGGAGCAAGCAGGCTTTGTTGTCTCTGTGCCATGCAAGAAATCAGGTGAAGGACCATTTCTAAAGCTCTAACAGTTTCCTTAGGGCAGAAGACCTGAGAGTCCCAGAAAAATCAAGGCAGAAAGGCCCAAAATGCCCATCCAGAACCTCACAGGGTCTCAAAGCAGCAGTCAGAGACCAGCACTTTTCCTCTGTGCAGCTTTCCAGCAGCAGGGGTAAAAAGCTGAGAGGAACAGCTCTGGAGGCAAGAGAATAGAGAGGTTTGAGAGGGAAACCTGGGCTCGGTTGCTGCAGGGATGAAGTGGGAGAGGATTCCACCTCTGCACACCAGCCAGCAAACACACAGGGTGAGTGCCCCTCCCTCCACACCAGCATCTTCCTACACGGGGGAGCCTAGGGAGCCACTGAAGAGCTGCAGGAAGGCCTGGGGAAGCACCCAGGCTGCACCTGGAGCACACACAGCAGCTGGAGAGGAGCAGAGGGTGCTATCGAGGGGCAGTGAAGTGTCTCCCCCAAGATCTCATCCATACCCACAGGGCTGGCCAGCCTGGAGGGCCTTGTCAGTGGCATTGTCCTTTGGGAGCCAAGTTAAATTGTTCTGATTTTTTTCCAAAGAGCTTCACAGAGGCTCTCAAACGTGATTTTCATTACCAGCTATATTCAAGAGCCATTCACCTCCCAACTTGTGCCACCAGCATCAGGCCCATAGCATACAACACTCTGCTTTCTCAGGATATGTGAACCTGGCAAAAAAAAACCCAAAACAACCAAGCAAGGTCTTGGCAGCTTTATCTTTCCTGACAGTACAAGCCCAGACCTCAAGAGCCAGCATGTGGCTCACAGAACACCCAGGGGCTCTTTTTTCCCTTTAGAAATCTTCAATCTTTTTGTGACTCAACTTGCTTAATTTCCTTTGTGGGTTTGTTCCACCTGAAGTCACCACAGCAATTCTCTCACCGTGCTCCCAACAGTTTGGTGTGAAATGCAGAAGGAAGTGTTCTTTGCTCCAGACTAGCTGTCGTGGGGTGATTTTATAATGTGTATCCCATGTCGCCCACTCTATGCCCAGAAAATGAATCTTGTGTCTTTCTGTGCCTTTAAACTGAGCCAAGAGGGGAGAGAAAGAAAAAAAAAAAAAAAAAAAAGAAAAACCAGCCAGAGGAACTTTTTCAAAGCAGTTCTGTGCTTAAAGATCACCACTCCTCTCTGTTGTTCTGCTGCTGTGGGGAGTGAGAGCTGCTGCTGCAGAGAGGGGAGGAAGCACCTTCCTTGCTTTCCTGCCAGATTTCAGCTCTGTTTCTTCGAAAGAAGAGAGACAGAGTTTTCCTGGGACTTTGTTTTCTTTTTCTTCTCTTCTGGACTTTTCAGAACACCAGAACAGCAAACCCTCACAGGGAGCCCTTCCACCTGCCTGAGGGGGGGTCCCCCACACCAACCCAGCTCCAGGGAGGAGAGAGACCACCCCCGCAGAAAGGACTCTAAATTCTTCCAGGTTTCTCTCCACAGCAAGAGATTTTATTATTTAACATTTTTATTCTTTTCTTATGTGTTTGTTAAATAAATTGTTTTGTTTTCTTCTTCACTTTCCTCCGAGGAAATATTCCTTTTCCCAAACCTGGTGGGGGAAGAGTAACTACAACTTGCTTTCTATCAGAGGATGTTTTTCTCTGAATTTGTCTCAAACCGGGACACTAGCAAAGCACAAGCCACCTTCTCAGTGTCACAAAAGACATGGCATGAGGTCAGGACATTTTAGACTCCTCCACACTCCCAGAGATGAGAAGTAAATGTCACCAAGTCCCCCTGCCTGCCAAATCCAGGCAGAAGCTGCCAGAAAGAGGCTGCCTAAACTTCATAGCCAGAGCCTGCACACTCATTTCCCTGGCACAGGCAGGGCTTGGGGTGCAGAGGATTAGCACAGAGCTCTGCACCTTCTCAAGAAGCCGGGAACCACATCCTTCCAGCACAGCTTCCAGGAAGCATGGAAAGCCCTTGCTGCATTTCCAAATAGAGCTCATCCCTTCCAGGCACTGACGCCAGCATTTGATGAGCTCCACATGACTCTGGCATCTTCAAAAACCCCAATCGTCCAAGAGTACATGGGAATCCCCAGCTGGGAAGGGATATTGGGAATAAGGAGCACTCATCTCCACTGCATTCTGCAGTGATGTCACCAGCAGAGGACATGCAAAGACTTTGGTCATATTTCAAGGAATCTTTTTCCTTGATTCCCAAAGGAGGAATTCAGCTTTCCTCTAGAAAGTGAACTAACCCAAATGGTCACAGTTCTGCTGCTGCAGAAAGAATTTTATCCCATGTTAGTTCTAGACACGAGTGAATCCCTGCCCAAAAGTACTGTCATCATGGATGGACAAACATCCTTCTCTTTGCAAACTCCCCTTGGACCTTCAGACACACAGACCCCATTTAAAACCACCCCAGGGAGATGCTGAGACTTTTTCTCAATTTATTACTGAGTCCCCAGACGCTCATTTTACCCTCCTCTACTTCCCCCTCTCTTAGCACACACCAAAAACACTGCAGCAAATGCTGTGGCCCATCCTCAAGAGCTCTTTTTTTCTGTGCAATGCCCTGTTTCCCTCCCCCAGGCAAGATCCCTAGGGAGACTGAACCCCTCATGTCCAGACACGCAGAACAAATCCCAGCTTTGCAGTGCCTGTCCCGGGCTGTGGAAGGAGCAGCTTTTTAAAATTTTCCCAGCTGTAGATGTTTGTTTTATTTCCGTAAGAGGTTTCAAGGAGGGCATTTCTTGAAAAGCTCTCTCTCCCACAAAATTCCAGCCTGCTCCTTGCTTTTATCTCTGTAAGAAGGAAAGAAGACCTGCCACCACGATTCACTGTGCTTACTTGCTTTCAAGTCCACGGAATCAGGGGACATATGCCTGCATCCAACGCCAGCGCTATGCGAGAGCCATTTCCAAGTCATCTGCTCCAGTACCTTTTTCCAAAGTATGTTTGGTTTGATTTTCTTTTTTTTTTTTTTGTGGGGGCTTGGAGTAAAGAGGCTTTCAAAATATGCCCATGAATCCCTGTGGAGGAAGGTTGCACAGCAGGTTGTTCAGCTGCGTTACAGGAACTGTAATCGAAGGTGTAGGAGAACAGAGCCAGAATTAGGATCCTGAAGCCAAGGAACAGCAGATCCCCGTGGCTTTGCTGCCTCAATCTCTGCAAAACTTCCCAACCCACCTCGTTCTGTGCTGTGGCAAGTGGTGTTTTCCATGACGCTGCTGGAGGAGCGTGGAATTCTTCAGGCTAGCTCACGTACAGAAGAGACACCACGTGTTGTAAGCAGAGAACTGGGATGAGAAACACAAGGTATGATGCTCCCGGGCAAAGCTGGAGCATCACAGAGTGTCACTGCTGATGGGACCCCCAAACCTGGCCCAGGGAGACCCCAGGGTTCCTGTGCACAGCTCCCACAGTGACAAATATCTGGGGAATAGATGTTGAACATTGATGGGCCCCTGAGCAGCCGCTCAGCACAGCATCTGTGCACAGACTTAATGCTCAAATTCATTAATTTGGCTAATTAAAAAAAAAAAAAGCAGCTTAAAAATCTCACTTGTCACAAGACAGCTAAAGACTTGACATGCAAGTCTCTATTGCTGCAGGAAGTACTCAAGGTAATAAAAAACAAACATGAACAACCAAAGAGAGAAACAAACAAAATGTACAAAGAAAACTACAGCAAAGCTTCCCTTTTTTTCGTTTTTTTTTAAAAAAAAACCTCCTCCTCTTCCTCATGCACTTGGGAAAGCAGCTTGCTGATCCTCTCACAGCCAGGAAAGGTCCCATCAGCAATGGTGAGGAACTCATCAAAGCTGCATTTTCATTCTACCTCTGGACTATCAGACTCCCAAATTAGGTTTATTCCCAGCAACACACCACAGCAAATGTATCATCCACACCTCAGCTCAGCCCAGAAGCAGACAGCTGCCCTGAGAAAACCTTGCCAGACCCCCTGCAAAAAAAAAAAAAAAAAAAAAAGCCAAGAGGAAAATGTAATTTTGCAGCTGGGAATCTTGACTGTCTCCCAAAGTAGCATTAATCCGCCTCACCTTTCTAAACTCCACCAGGAAATAGCTGCAAGGAAGGGGTGGAAGAGGAAAGAACCACTTATGAAGCATCAGCTGCAGTCTAATTAGAGCTATTAGCAAGCTCTTAGCGGTGTTTATTAGCCCTTACCCAGCGTTGCCGAAAGAAGCAATCCTGACATCAGCCTGCTGGCTTGGAGAGCCACGCTCCAACCCCAGCTCGAGGAAGAGAAGTGCTCAGAAAGACCAAGCTGATTTCAATCACAGCTGTAGCTCTCCGAGTCAGCTCAGAGCTTGTTTTGATCCCATAGAAACCAAGGACCCAGATAAGGGGAACCCACCCTGCATAAGGCAGGAATAAGATTACCCAGTCAGATGAGTTCCATCATGATATCTCTATGAGTTAGAGGTTTCCTGCTCTGATTTATGGCTACTGAGTCATTTTGAGTTGACAGCATCATTCTGCCTTTGCTCTTCAGGGAGCCAGGGATTGCCAACCACCCGCCCCGGGGATCAGGACAAGATGCTCTCAGAAGACAAAGCACAAGCCCTGAGCCCAGCTCAGGACAAGCTGGCCATGAGTTGGATAGGATTAAAATAAGATTTACATCTTCTGTTGCCCATAACATTCATCACTGGCTGCTGTTGGGTGTCTTCAGTCTGCAAACAGTTTTTCTGACATGAGGTGTTTCTTAAACATGTCACATGCCTTTCAAAGGACATGCAGCCAAAAGCTGCATGCCTCAAGCAGGGCTAATCTCCCTGGAATCTCTTATAGTAGCATATTTCAAGGCTGTTTATCACACAGAAGGGACATTTAAAAATATACAAATGTATGTTGTAAATCACAGCCTTTTCCTGGGAAGGAGCAGGAGGAAGAAACCAGCAATCACTCAATGTTGAGAAAATTTATATGGAGGGATCTTAGCTCTGGGCTTACCACAGCTAGCAATGGTTGCTTCAGCAGAGCCAAAAACACATAATCAGAGCACCACAATAAATGAAAGCACTTGGGAAACTCAAAACATATTAAGGAAACTCTGAACTCCCATATATCTATCTCAAGCACGCGTATAGTCAAGTAAAATCCTTCTTATCCCCATAATGGAAAAGCTGCATTGTTTTTGTGGTCTAGCCACCACAGTTAACAATCTTTACAACTATTTCCTTTACAGATAAGCAGGTTTCTACCATCTCAGCAGATGGGTCTGTCAGAGGTGCTGCTGAAGGAGGAAACCAAACAGAAAGTCCGAACTCCTGGGGCCAAGTGCCAGATCAGTACCTGGAAAACTGAGCTGTCTTCCCTGACTCATTCCCAGTGTGTGTGACAACCAACTGCTGTGGCCACAAGGTTTTGAAAGACAAACATGTATCTTTCCAAGACTGTGAGCACGAAGAATTGCCTCTGCAATGCTTTCCAGGACAGTGTTGATGGAAGCTGCCTCTGAGCGTGGAGTGATGTGACCACCAGCTCTGCAGGATGTTGGCCTGATGATGATGACCCAGCACCACAAACCCTGCAATGTTACCAGCACAACCTCCCCTGTTGATGAGCAAACACTGTACACCACAGACGGGTTACTGCCATCACAGCCACCTACGACCAGCTGCTGCAGGGGGTCTTTTGGAAGACCAAATGTGGTGAAAAGAAACTTTGATTCCGTCTCAGCCACATGTCAAACTCGTGGCTTCCAAAAAACAGCCGTGTTCAGCAGAGAAATCCTGCGGCCATGCTTTGCTCTCACCGTCAGCATTCCCTTGTGCACCCTCCAGCCTCACGGGTGTTACACACCAGGCCGTGGTGCTGGAAGGTGGATCTTGGCATCCCTGCCAAGTCAGCCTCAAATTCATGGGAGGGAGAAGTTGCCACCACGCTCCTCATCCAAGACCCTTCTGCTGATCCCCCTGAGGATATTGGAGGGGAGATGCCGGGATTTCCGGGACCAAACGTCACTGAGATGCTGCGGAGGGTGAGCCTCCAGGATGGAAAGTGAGATGTCCAGGAGGAAATCTTGACCCACCACCACTGTAGTAATGATGTGGCCCTATTTCTAGGGCTTGTCCACAAAATGACTCCATCTTCACAGATTTTTCTCAGAAGGCTTTTTATTTATATCAAGATATCATCAAGAAAACAGAGAGCAAATCTTTTCTCTCTCCAGCCTGTAGCTGGAGGTTGTCTGTCTCTCTGAGTGTGTCTCTGTCTCTCCAGCACAGTCTCACCAAGTACAAAAACAAACAAACACAAAACTCTTTCATTGGTCAAGGAAAGCACCTCACCAAAACATCTTTCCATATTTACATTCTTTGTCAAGGATTTCTCCTGGGAAGCTACGGAAGTTCCCTTTAGAAATGAAGTTAGCTATTACAATTGAAGACAAGTTAAAAAAGGAATTGCTTTCTCCAGCTTTTTGCTGTGATCTCTCTACGATCCACCAAGGAGTCAGCACCACACACCACCACCTTGGGTATCAGACCATATCATCCCATCCAGCTCTGGGCACAGCAGCTCTCTGCCTGCTGCCACTGTGTGAACACCCTGCCCTGCAAGAAAACCTTGCTCAGTCACACGGATGCCTGCAGGTGAAGATGTGAAATGTGAATAAAGGAAGCAGTTTGTGCAGAAAAGTAATGATCCCTTTGGGATCTTCCCAGTTTATACACAATTACATCAAGCAGCTAAAATGAACAAGTGCTCGGCAGAGAAGGGAGGTGGATAATCCACGGGTGTAAAGCCCTGCAGCTCCCAGAAGCAGTAAACGATGTAAAGCAGAGCTGACAATTGAGGATGCATATGATCCTCTAGTTTATGTATGTCAGGACATCTGCTACTGCGACCTCACAGAGCTAAAACTTCCCCTGTCTTCACCTACGGCTGCTGCTGGGCGTAGCGTGGAGTAACTCCCTGAGCTGAGCTGCACGCAGGGGATTCCACTCCTCCATGCCAATTTATAGCCAATTCAGGATTTCAGCAACTATTATTTATCACCAGGGCTCCCCGCTAACCGTCGCCACATCGGTGAGAAGTTATTCCAAATGAGTTTCCAAATTAGCAACCCTGCATTCGTTTCTTTTATGTTGGTTTCAGTTTATGAGGGATGTCAGCAAATCACAGGATCCCACTCAGGGTAAATTACCTGGGGATTTTATGCATGATCGTTCTGCTAAGCTGCAAAGGCAGTGAGCTCTGCATGCTGCTCGCAGTGCCTAAGGCACCAGGGAGGATGAGCCCGACTGCTTCCAAAGGATGATCAGGCTGGAAAGGTGCTTAAAACACCTTGCAAGGATGGATGAGGCTTCCCTGTGCAGATTAGAGCATGCCCAGGCCACATACTCCTCTCCCAAGTCCTGAAACGTAATTCCCCTCTCCCTGAATTTATCATTACTGAATGAGAGAGGAAACAAGCATGTGCTCTCTTTCTGCCTGATTTTATTCTCTGAGACAAGAGCTTTTCTACTCAGCAGAAAGCAAACTGGGGCTTGTTTTGTTTAGAGGCGAAGAAAGAGCAGGTCTTGACTCCACAGATTTCTGGCAACAGTTACGCCTTGGAAAAACAGTTGTGTTGGCAGGAAAGTGAAAGATCCTGTCTGCTGGAGCAGCCTTTGGCCTCTGTGGATGCATTTCCTGATCCCAGACAGATGGAGCATGTCTCCTGCCCTGCTGCACTCCAGCAATTTCTGCTCCAGGATCCTTGTGCCAAGTCAGACCAGCCCCGGTGATGGGGCAAGAGTCAAAGGCACCAGTTCCCATGAGGAGGGCTGGGAACAGGAGCCTGTGCACAGGCAGCAGAGCCAAAGATGTCAAGGAATGTCACTTCTCCTTGCAGAGGTGGAGGAACAGAAGGTCCAGGGGGTCCAGTTGAGGACCAGCTTCTCCATCACCTCAGAGTGGCCCCAGTAAAAGGTTTCTCAGGGTGCAGCTTGGCAGGGCTGGTCCCATGCACCTGAGGCTGAGGCTGTTTTTAAGCTGGGGTCTGAAGGACAAGGGCTGCCTGGTGAGGTGAGAGACAAGGCAGAGAGACAGGGCAGAAAGACCAAGTGATATAGGCCAAAATAAAATTGTCCCTGGCTGTGCCTAAAGCTGTAGAAAGGCCACAGCACATGGGAGGGAAGAAGCAACTATTTGCTCTTCTTGCAAAATCTTCTGGCTGGGATCCAGTTTATCCCCTGCAGATCCCTCCTTTGGAGTGAGGATGGGTTTAGCCTCTAACACAGGAATGACAAGTGTCAGGAATGACAGAGCTGGAGGAGCTCTGCAGTCCTGGTTCTCCCCAGGGCACCAGGGACAGGAGGGACACTAACAAATTGTATAGGCTGGCCTTCCCAAAACCATGGTGTTTGGAGAAGAGCTTTGGCCTTTCTATTTTTTTTTCTTTTTTCTTCCTCTTTCCTTTCCTTTTCTTTTTTTTTTTTTTTAAAGGCATGTGGCCAAATTAAAAAACCAGTTCTGTCCAGCTGCCTTCAGCCTTATGTTACCCTTCCTTCCCTAATGATTCTTCTGGGAACCACAAACCCTAAATCCTGCACAACTCTCATGCTCTCTTTCTGCCCTGCAAGATGGACACAGCTGATTTTCACATTCAATTTCCCAGCTTGGAAATAAAGTAGCACAAAAAAGGGAAGGTGATGTTTCTTTCCAATTCCGCTTTCAATGTTAGGTCAGGGCAAAGCTTGGGGAGGGACCAGAGTAGAGCAGCTGCCAAACTGCAGCTCTGAACATCACTCAGGACATGGTGATGCCCCCAAAAAATAGAAGACCTCTGGATAAAAATAAACCACTGGGATCATTTTTCATCTTAATCCTCAGGAGCAAGGACTTTCCTTTCTTGTGGACCCTCTTCCACCTCTGTGCAGCTGCTAGGCCCCTTGGTCCCAGCCCAGTGCTGTGCTGCTGGCTGCCCTCCTGATGGACCCTGCCATGTATCCCTCTCTAAGTATAAAACCAGCTGGGTGGTGAGTCTGGGAACTGGTACACAGAGAGGAAGTCTCCTTTAGTGGTTTTGCACCTTTGATCTCTGGAACGTGTATTTCAAGCCCAGAAAGGGCTTTTGTGCTGGCCAAGGAAATAACTACTTAAAAGGACAGAGAGAAAGCCAAAAAGGGATGGGGCAAAAGGATTGTGCTGCAGAGGGAAAAGGCAGCCTTACCCCTATGTCTTGAAGAGCCCAAGACATAAAGTGAGAATTGGCAAAGGTCAGGCTGAATTGGCTCTTGCAGAGGATGACAAGAAAAATAACAAGAGAAGGTTTAGCTGTATAGATCAGAGTAAAAAATGGAGAGGAGAAATGGAGCTGCTGAGCAGAGACGATGGGGTATAGATTAAAGTTAGTCCGAGTGTGATCCAAAACTAATGCATCCTCTACCTAACATCACATCATTGTGCAGATGGCACAAGAATAACAGGAATGAGGAGACAGACATGGAAATGTCACATCCCTCCAGATCGAGTCGAAGGGCAGCCAGCTCACACCATGGGCACAGCTGGTGCCTGACCCCCAGCACTTAACACCTGACACTGAAACCTTCCACAGAAACACTCACCAAGCTGGGAGAAAGGAGGACAGGAAACACAGCACCTCAGGAGAAGGGAAAATGCCACTCTCCCAGCTACAGACTGTTAAGGTGCCCCATGCCATATGCCAGGCATAGAGCAAAGTCCAAGGGAAGGAGAATATGGAGCTCGGAGCTACCAGAATCTTTTGCATTCCCCCAAGGGTGCCAGCCAGCCTGATAAGATATTGCTGATAAGATATAGCCTCCATAAATAGGAGGAATGGAGTTCTAATCTACCTCACCTGCAGCAAAGTGTTTGCTGGAGCACCTTGGCACTTTGTCCCAACAGCACGGGGAGACAGGGACCAGTCCATGGGCTTGGTGGCAGCTCAGCACCAGCTCCTGGGCTGGCAGGGCTATGTCAGCCTCTGGGGCATGCTTGGGACAGATTTTTATGGATGGTCTTGCCCCAGACCAGGACTGGGCTCACAGCACTCGGGGGTCTGAAATGTCCCAGGTAAATGGAGATCCAGAAGCAGAAGTCTTGGAGCATCACTGTGGGGACACCCCAGCTTCACCACTTGTGACCAATTTTGGTCCCAGCCAAAAACACTTCAGGAACATCTCACTCCCTTCAGCTCCTGCCTGCCCTGAGGCATGCGTGTGAGGGCTAATTCTCCCGCCCATGGCTGTAGCACTCACGTTGCCATCTGATTTCCAGACATTTCTGGGAAAATGCGCAGCTCTGCTGAGCAGCAAGCGGAGCCTGTGACGTGCCTAATCAGCTATGCTAATCTACTGCTGCCACGCAGAGCCTGCACAACACAGCTCCCAGCGCGTCCAGCCTCCTGCTGCAGAGCCCAGCAGCGCTGCTTTGTTTATTTGCAGTGATTTACCTTCGAATTCATCACCCTCTTCCCAAGAAGTTGGCATCCCCCAGCATGAATTGCCCCCCTGCACCTCCCGGTGCCTCTCCAGGCTCCGGAGATGGATGGGAAGCATGCTGGATCCGGGGGCTCAGCTTGTGGAGGGCCGCAGGGGAGTACTGGAACAACCACGGCTCTAACTCAATTTCTACCCATTTTCTCCTTTGCCTTCACTTCATTATAGATTATTATTTTCTAAACTGAGGCACAGTCGATTCTGCTTCCAACTGAATCGCCCACAGGCTGGCTCCTCTCCTCCATCCAGCTGATACAATCCTCATAGCCAGTTCCTTCTCAACGGACCGGCAGTCTTCAGGGAGCAATGCCTCATTTGGGGAGAGCCCTTCATCTTTTACGGAAAATAGCATTTAATTTCCAGTTGTTACTGGCTGTTTCATGCATCTTTTCCACTAGATAAGAAGTGGCATCTATGTACAAACTTAAAAGAGAGTCATTCCCAGCTTGAATTGGGATTAAAAGTTGGGATCTCAATATATTTTTCAGGCAAGGTGTCCAGAACAATGATAGAAAGGGTCATTTCACATTTCCAGCTTTTTCTACAGCCCTACCTGCTTGTTATGCTGCAGATGAGCACTTATTTCTAAATAAGTTGTTTCAAAGCAAAAACTGAACCATTCTCCTTTGAGAAGTGTCAATGCGAGACTTCACAAAGATTTCTAAACATAGATACTTCAAAAGAACAAGTGCAATAAGGAGACTGGTCAAAACGTATCCTCCTTGGCACAGACTGGCAGCTTTGAAGAATTCATGTTTTCTGATGGAAAGATGCTAAATGGAAAATATTCCCTATTCCCTGGGCGGGTTCCTGTGCTGCAGCAGCCCTGGCTCACCCGCACGGGGTGATCCCATCCCAGCACAGAGCTAGGAGGCCACTGGGTGTGGGAGGACAGCCTGACAGCCTTTGCCAGGCCCATCGTGGCTCTCTTCCATTTCCTTCACAACCTGCCTTGCAGTTTGGGGTCTCACTGTGGGGTACACACAGCCTGGGACAAGGGTAGGGCAGGATTCTCCAGGATGTAGAACTCAGCTTGACCGCCTGGCCAGGAGCCCTTAGAATCACCCCATCCCTTGTCCCATCCCTTCTATAAACTAAATTAAATGGGTGTTCCCACCTCCTGCAAGGCTACAAAAGTCATTTTGGGTTACCCCAAACCCCATTCTCTGCCTTCCCTCAGACATCCCACGCTGCATCCGTGGGAGCCGTGCAGGCAGGGAATCAGCCCCAGGGCAGAAATCAGTGGTGGAGACATTCCTGCCTTTCCTCAGCAAGTCCAGCTGAATCCCACTAAAACATTTCTAAGCATATCTGTAATTATTTAAGCAGTTCTGGAGCACGCCCTGCACACTCCAGCCAGGTTTTAGGGGGAGCATGCTCTTCTGAGAGAGCTGTTTCCTATTTTTGTCAGCACATTGAACACAGCCTCTAAATTAAAATCTTCTATTTCCAGACTATTTTGATCAACGCTACTTCCTTCAGTTTAAAAGATACAATAAGAATAGATGAGCTCTTACAAATTAAAAGCCTCTCTTGCTTAACAAATTGTCTCTTTGCAATAATTAATTATCTGGAGAGAGATTCCTGCCCTACGCTTTTGGCCTCATTCCAGGCTGTGTAAGGGGTGGGAAAAAAAAAAAAAGGTTATATCTGGGAATTTGTTGCCTCACAATGCTGGCTCTCACACTTCCTGCACAAGGCAGGACCAGTCCAGAGGTAAGCCCACCCTGGGCACAGCACGACTGTCACTGAATGCCTGTCACAAGCCTCAGCTTGATGGTTTGCAGGGGAAGGCTCCAGGCACATTTCACAGCCTGCTTTAATTTCTTTTTTTGATAGGTGATTATTATCAGACAGCGGGTCTGTCACTTGGGGCAGCTACGGCCATTCCCACATTGGTGGTTCCTAGAAGCTCATGGTGAGGGGGGCTGTGGAGATGGAAGATGTGAAAGCAGTGCAAGGACACGGGGATGGTTGCTGCCAGCCATGCCTCTTGCCAGGTGCTCCAACCCCCTGATGGCTTTGGGACTTTGTCCAACCTACACTTCCTCAGGAAATTCCTTCCAGTGCATGACTATCCTTATGATGAGTAAGTCTAAATTAATCTTAGATTTTGCACTCTAAGCCCTTGGCTGCTACTCCTCCTCTCAGGGGTACGGAGCTCCTACTCACCTTCCCTGTGGCAAAACTGGGAATATGAGCAGGTTATGACATCTGCTCCATCAAAATCCCATCAGTCTTTTCTCACGGGACATGTTCTCCAGGCCTCTACCACGTGTGCTCCTCACCCTTGGAGCTTTTCAGCCTCCATGGAGAGGATGGGCATTGTTGGCTTTGCTCACCCTGGTAGGTGCTCCAAGTCCTCAGGAGACAAGAGGCAGGCTGGTACCAGGTAGAATCCAGCCTGGGACTGTGAGAAATTCCCACCTGCAGCAGGGGACACTCACGCTGTGGGTCAGGGCAGAGCGATCCTCTACAGCTTTAACTGCTCCTACCTGACTTGCAGCTGCAGCCCCACAGCACCAGGGATCAGCATCCCACAGACACAGCCCCGGTTTTGACAAAGTTACCAACAGTGGGACAGGAGATGGAGAAGGCACAGACAAACCCATTGCTGGTGCCGTGCATCCACACCAGTGCCCAGCTTCTCATCTCGTGCTGGGAGCATCCCCAGCACCGCTTTGGCTTCACCATCCCCCTGCAACCTCGGTCCTTCAGGGCCTCCCCGTGCCCCACCTGCTCGTGCTGGCAGCTCAGGCAGGGTCGCAGCAGGGTCCCGGCATGGGGTGGGAGCTGGTGGCCAGCAGCCTGCCTGGACAATGCCTGCAGCCAGGTCCGTGCCCAGAGCCCCGTGCTCCTTGCCAGCCCCACGGCAGGTCCCGCAGCAGGGGAGCGTTTTGCTAATCCTTTCATCACTACCCCGTGCCCAGCAGCATGGCCTCCTGCCCGCTTTGCAGGGAAAGGCTTTGGAAGAACCTGGTACTCGAGCAAGGAATCCTTCCCTGTGAAGTGACTGGGGCAAAAGCTGCCTTGCAGCCCTGAGGGCTCCTAAACCACCCAAACAGCCTCAGAACAGGCCCTTACATACACACAGTGGATTTAACTCACCCCAGACAGCTCATTCCCTCAGAAACTGGCTGACCTTCCTGACAGGAATGCTGAAAGGGGTCTGAGAAAGGGTGAAGTGTAGAGCATTCCATTCTCCCACCCTACTCCCAGAACACAGCTCAGCCTTCTCCACACACAGAGAGCAACAGCTCGGCACAACCCCAAATTAACCACAAGATATCACCCATGCCACAATCTCAGTGGTGTTGGGAGGAGGATTAAGTATTTATCTGAAAAACAAGGATGTGCCCAATTGCATTCAGCAGGATTAGTGATAAAGCCCATGAATAGCCACACCCTGAAGCCAGAGCCAGTTGCTCCCTTCCCAGGAAAGCCTCGCACCCAGGGGGTGGGTCACACTCTGCCAAGGCTCCTGCTCCCCTCACAGCCTTGTGGTTTGGAGGGAATGACTGTCACCTCCTCCCATGGACCTCAGCTGATCCTTTTTCTGTTTACAGTGCACCAGAGAGATGAAAACCCCTGCGCTGGTGTCCACAAATTGCTCCTCCCTAGCACAATTTAATCTAGGAACAGCTCTGTTTGAGTGAGAAGAGGACTCTCCTTGACCCTGGACACACTGGAAAACATGAGCCTTCAACTCCCTGAAGGAGCTCCGTAGCAGCGTGGAGCCAGCAGCACTCTCCAGTGCTCGTTAGAGCTTGGAGAGATTTGTATAACACAAACAGACCCACCACCTGGAAATAAACCTCTAACATCCTCTCTCTGCACTCAGAGGAGCTTAAGATATATGTCACAGGCTGTGTCTATAGTCTGACACTATATCACAGCAGATGGGATCCTGCTAAGCATCCTTAGGATCAGCACTGCAGAAAACAAAAGGCTGGGAAAGGCCTGAGCATCCCCCTCTTTTCCATAACATGTGTCCCTGTACAGGAAAGGTGCCTTTGGACAGAGATATTCCTGGAATAGCCAGGATTAATGGCATGCCAGAAATATATACGCAAGCAGGATGTTGCACTGGAGCTCAGCCACAGCCCAGCAAGGGTCTCCCACCACCCTGGGGAGCTGCCCGGTCTGCAGGCAGGAGCAGCTCCTTGCACAGCCCCAGATTCACTGCAGATGTTTGACATGTCCTTTCCCTGTAATATTTATTTCCCATGAGTATGCTCTGGCTTACAGAGTCTCTGGCAGAGAATATAAGAGATTTCTGTCATTATTTATCCTTTTGTACAGAATAGGATTTAACTGGAAATTATTTGTTTAAAAAGGAGACTAGCTTATTAGCGCACCGGGGAGGTCTCTGTCCTTTATTTTTATTGTGTATATAATCCACTGGAAATCAAAGTATTCAGATGATTCGGAGTAAGTTACTGGTCTCTCCCTGCTAGCCAGGAAGTTCAGCAGCCTGTGGTGAGGTCAGTACCTTTCCATGGCTTTTTACTTTTGATTTTTCCAGAGGAAATAACTCAGCACAAGTCTATTTACCTAATCCACAATCTTCTGGCAGAGTCCACACAAATGTCTCTAAAACCCAACAGGACACATCACCAACTCCTCTCAGCCTGCACTGCCCAAGGAGGTGCTCTGCACCCGGATGCTTTGTTTCCTACATATTTTCTGCTTGCCTTCCCCCTCCTCCATTGGCTTTTCCAAACCCAGCTCATGCTAGGGAGAGAAGCACAGAGCTGCACCTCTGAGCCCTTCTCCGAGCTGAGCTGCCATATGTGATTTCCCAGGTCGGCTGCTACCTTCCAGGCATATCTTCACCATCTGAGGTTTTCAGGAGCTCTTGTCTTTACCAAATCTCACATCCCTGGAGTTCCAAAATTTCCCTGACTTCTCTTGCACTTTCCCATCTCCCAGCACTGCTGTAGCCTTTAATAACTGCTGCTTACACACACATACGCACAGAATGTCAGAGACCTCTTGCCATTTCCTGATTCATTACTCACTCCTTGGCTCCGCACAGCCCACTCAGGGAAAGTTCCAGTTTCTGAGTGTCCCTGGTTGCTGCCTGCCCCGTGCAGGCCAGCCAGCCTGGTCAAGGTGGCCATGTGGCAGGTCAGCCATCAGGTCTGATGAGTATCAAGTGCCTCCTTCCTTTTCAGAGCTTGCCAATGATGTTTTCCAGCCACAGGTTCTGCAGGTATCACATCTGCTGCTTCCCAGGGTGCAGATGCACAGAGCACAGCAGCCCATGCCACCAGGGATGCCCCTGCACAGCTCCTTTCAGCTCGAGATCCAGCTGCTTTCCCACACTCCTGGCACAGTCCATGCAGGCTGCACCCCTTCCAGTGAACTCAGATTGAGGGTATGACCCGATATGGCCCCTCCGAGGCTCCACAGTCACCCGGCCACTGCACAAGGTCAGAGTTTGAGGCTCTCCTGTGCTCGAGGGTTTGCAGAAGTGATGGGTTTCCCTGTGACCCAGATACCCCTGCAAGTCTGGAGCTGCTCCGCCACTGCATCCCAAAATGCACCCTCAAATTTCACCAGAGGCTTTGGGAAGATAGAGCACGCTGAACTCAGAGCCTGCCCCGAGGACAGCAGGGCCCTTTTCTTGGGAGGGATTAATGCAAGGGGGCTGGAGAGGGAATCCTGCCCCAATAACCAGAGTTCTTTGCCCCTGCGTGGCACTTCTCATCCTGAGACTTCCTGATGAAAGATCCCTCGCAGAGAGGAGCCGAGCAAGGGCCCCTGTAATAAATCAGCACCCCAGCGACTTTGGCTGACGCAGACATTCCTGAGCAGATTTGAATCTTGTTTGTGAGGAGGGATCCCTCCACGTCCACACTCTGCACACCCCAGCCACTTGAGACGCATCTGGCAGCCAGTCCATGGCTCAGCTACCCCAGACACCATCACAGGGCTGCTGATCAGCAGGAAAACTCTCTGGTTCCAGCAGATCATAAGCTTATTAAAGATAGATTTGTGCTTTGGTCTGCAGAGATAAACAGATCAAAGGCATTTTGGTCTGTGTGCCATTGCCGCCGGTATTCCCCTTTGGCAGAGAGGGAGGCTGGGATGTGCTCTCCATTCGCAGTGCAGGGCATTGGAGGGAGCTCAGCCCAGCGTGGGGAGCAGCAGGGAGTGTGCCCAGGGCCACATCCAGGCTGTCCTAAGTCCATCCTTGGCTATTTACGTGGGGAACTTGGAAGCAGCCAGTGGAGACTGAAACACCTCCCTCACAAGGCATCACTCCCTTCGCTGCTCTCCCCGGGCCCTGCTGAGCCAGGGGGTGGCCAAGCTTCGCTGGAGTTCTGCTGCCAACCTGGGACCTGCTCTGCTCAGGAGGGAGAGCCAAAAGGGGAAACAGGCTCTCGCACAGCTGGCTCAGCAGCTGATATTTGCATAGTGCTTTGAAACCCACATGAAAGATTTGAGAGACACGAAAGGCTGTCATTGCCTGTTTGTCATTTCATGTGGTTCCTCCCTGCTATTGCACGCAAAGGAGACAATTTTCAGGAGAGGTGAGCACAGCCTTGAGGGAAAGATGAAATGGTGGTGGCTTTTCCTGCCACGTCCACTTGCACGAGGAGCAAATGTGGTCCCTGGCTCTGGCTGGGCTCCAGTTTCCTCCACCCACTTTACAGCTACCTCACCTTCTTCCTTATCTGTCCCCAGTTCAACACAAGAGTCACCAGCCTCCCTGAGACATCTCTGATATCCCACTCCAGGGTCAGCTCTGCTTGCTCTCAGGCGGTTCACATGGATTGCAAAGTCGAAAATCGGGGACGAGTGACAGCATCAGGGCTCCCGACAGCAGGCAAGTGTGTCCTTGCAGAAGAGAGCCGGGAGGGAGGGAACCTAAGCCCGTGGTAAACCAGCAGCAAGGACCCTGAAACTTCAGGCGAGTGAGGAAGGTGATGGTATCACTCAAGAAAGCAGCAGAGGGAGGCAGCAGGCATCGCACCCCCCTCTCTCTGTGCCAGGCACGGCTCGGCGGAGCCCGACACGGAGCTGGGCTCACTTTCAGCATTTCAAATTTGCCGGATGATAACCTCGGTGTCTGAGTTCACAGCTCTGATCCCACCCACTTGAGGTCTGACTCATGTTGCAGTCACCGCTGCCTGGATATTGGTACGAGAGCAGGGAGGGAGGTTGGTTCGAGAGGAGGGAGGGAGCAAGGGAGGAGGAGAGGGACGAGGCAGTCGCCGCTCGCAGCACACGCTTCTGCCTGCGCGGCTGAGCCACACGCACCGGGGAAAAGTTGGAGTCAGTGCAGCCACCGAAGGCTTCTGCACACTCGTGGGCTCTGAGAAAGCAGCACCTTTCCCAGGTAAAGCTTTTGCCTTACTTCTTGCTGAGTTGTTACGCTGGTAAAATACTTTCCAAGTGAGATTCAGAGGGGTCGGTGGGTCCCTGCTGAGTGGGGACCCTGCAATGGGCCAGCTGGGTCGGAGCAAGAGGGTGTCACTCCTCAGACCCTTCCGCCGTCAGCATCCCGTGGTGGCTGGAGTGGAAGCCAGTTTGGGGACTTTTTTGGCTGTTGCTGGTGGGGACCGCTGGATCCGAGAACATCAGGGTCAGAAGGAGGACAAGGATGCAGCGTGCCCAGGGCACAGAGGCAGAACCCTGCACATCTGCAGCATCTCTGCCCAAGCAGCCTCCCCACGAGGTTTGCTGCTGACTTCTTGCACCGGCCTGCCCGAGCCCTTTCTCTGAGCACTCCGGCCCTTCCACCCAGCCCTGCCCACCCTGGCAGCTGCTGCCCCACCCCAGGGCATGGTCAGATCTTTGGGGCAGCATACCCCCAGGCTGGGCTCTAGCACAGGAGGGGTGGGCAGTCCCCAGGAGTGCACAGAGCTCGCTGTCCCTGCCCGGCAGAGGCTTCAGCAGGAGGCTGAACCCCGGAAACTCAGGCAGCTCCAAGCACACCCACGTGCCCGACACCTCCGTTTTCATTTTCACCTTTCCTGGACACTCTCTGCCATGCAAACTTTTGGAAAGCAGACTGCTCTGCTGGGTTCTACATACCTCTTCACATTTCCTGCTTTCAGGGATCCTGAACGGCTTCTTACCCACAGAGCCCCTTTCCTCCTGGGGAAGCATGAGGGCTGGTGGCAGTGATGGGAATTTTGTCCTACCTCCCCCAGCCCCTCTGCTCATGCCAGAGGCAATAATTGCAGCTTTTTTACAGATGTCACACTGGGACTGGGCAGAGAGAGCACTAAGCTCTGGAGAAGCCCAAGAAACAGGGACAGAAGTGTCTGGGGACGCAGCCTGGCAGGCAGTATCCCCTCACATTTGTCCTCTCTCACATTGCCTTCAAGTGCTACCAGTGGCTAATTTGCTCTTGTCCCATTGTGAATCAGGCTCAGAGGTCTGGCAGGGGATCAAGAAGCCCATTCCCAGCTT
Organism: Vireo altiloquus; assembly: GCA_013396875.1. Classification (NCBI taxonomy): domain Eukaryota; kingdom Metazoa; phylum Chordata; class Aves; order Passeriformes; family Vireonidae; genus Vireo; species Vireo altiloquus. The sequence continues at coordinate 1,556,607 of VZRF01000927.1, forward strand.
TGGAGTTTTGCAATTCCCACCATCAGACCTCAAACATCCCCTCTCACACCAGAGGAAACCCCCACGCTCCTGCCCATCTCTTGGCTGAAGTGCCTCTCCCAGCATGCCCAGATGTTTAATCTCAGGAAGGAGTTGGATATAATTTTAGAAAAAGCCACGATGCTCTGCTGTGAGCTCTGCACGGCCAGGGAATGCACTTTGCTCTTAAGCGACTTCTGCCAGCGTTTTTCTCGGAAAGAAGCTATCATGGGAGGCAGAGTAACATTTCAGGTCTGCAAGGGCAGAGCCCTCCTGTCCCTAGGACAGAGCTAAAAGGCTTCATGTGGCGCTTCTCCTGAGCCCCCAACCACCTCTGTCCTTTCCAGAAGTGGGAAACACTTCCCAAAGAGAGGCTGCCACATTCAGGCACTCCCTGAGCGCTCCTCTCTGCCCGTCTGTCTGCTCTTGGTGCTGATGTACCCAGGCTTTTAACAGGTTTAAAACAAACATGTTACGCCAGAAGTAGCACAGGAAGGGAGAGCAGACAATGCATTCCCTGCCGGTGCCGGGGCTGCATCCCATTAATCTTACTGCAAAAGTGCACCAAGCGCTGGAATTAATGATGTTGGAGGAAAGGATGCTGAGAGATAGGGAAGGGGAATAAAAAGGTAAAATGCAACAGCAATTTCCCGTGAATAAATCACAGCCCCCTCCCCAGAAGATATAAATGCCATTTTAAAGGGGAACACAGTGGATCAAATGCAAGACAGACTGCAACAGAGCAGAAAATATCTGTTCAGGCAAGAGAGGGCAGAAATTACTTTGAGAATTGTAAAGAGGATAATGGGGAGATGATAGGATATTACAACGGAAGGATCATTAATGCACCAAAGAAAGCTATTAAGAGAGTTCCTGAAAGATCAGCCCAGAGGTAAATTTTATTTTATGGTTTTCATTAGTGATCTTGGCTCAGAAAATGAAGGTTTCTTTAAGTTAAATGTACTGAGAAAAGTTTTGCACTGGACAAGGCACTAAGTACAACAGGAGAAGAACCAAAGGATCTGAAGATTAACAGAAACACACCAGGCTGGCATAAGCTCACATGCTTAGGATCTAAAAGCAAAACTTGCTACTCTAAGCAGCTGAAAACACCACAGGAAAAATATCTGGCTTTTAGGGAACCCCAAGATGACTGCAAACAAAACAAATGCAAACTGACAAGTCTTCACAGCTGAGATAGCGTCCATCAGAACACCAGCGCCACTGGAAAAGGGACAAGAAAGATGACCCAGAAGAAACGCCCTGCTCTGATTCCTTCAAAGTCAGGACAGTGATTTTGAACCAGGAGCAGGTCCAGGCTGTGATAATGAGGATAATCAGGTAAATGTAAAAGCTGCCTGGTGAGACAGGGCTGGAAAGGTATCATTTATTCTGGTTGTTGCTGGAAAGACTGCCGTGGGAAACAGCTGCTCCACTCATACATCGAGGAGGAAATCAACTTGCTCTGCCAAAACACAACAGGAGCAGAGGACACAGGTATTGAAGGTGGCTGTGAGTGACATGGCAGAAAGCCAGGGGAACATGTGGAGTCACAGAGAGCCAATGCTCCAGGAGAGAGCTCTGAGCTGGACCTGGGATCTGTTCCCTGACGGCAGTGAGCTGACAGCCTCACATCTATACCAGCCCTCCAGTCTGCTTTGCCTGCAAAGCCATGTCCAGAGGCTACACTCACCTGGGGGAGTGTTTCCATGAGATAATTCAGCTGAGGGTTACAGGAAAGTCTCCCGCACCTCTACCATGGTTAGAGTTGCAGCCTCACACGTCTGAGCTGACAGGAGGCAGGTCCTGCCCCACTCCATGGAGGAACACCCCAAGGGTTTGCAGGCAGCTGAGCCCTGCAGCCCACACTGAACCACAGAGTTCCCAGCTCTACCTGGGCTCCTCTGCAGAGATGGGGACACCTCTGTCCCCTTGCAAGTGCTCACGCCTTGCCCTGAGCTAATATGAAAAAGCAATAAGGAGCAGAACTCCTTCTGGGCATGTCTGCAGTGCAGGGCTGCACTGGGAGCTGCCCTGGCACCGCAGCCGGAGCCCAAAGTGCCAATGTGCCCAGAGCTGGGACCCACCAGCAGAGCCCATGTGAGCTGTGAGAGCCAGAGGCAGGAGTGGGTTGTTGGTGTGTGGCGAAGCAGCCATGTAGGAGGCTGCCATCCACCCACAGCGTTTTCTAAGTGTGCTACTCCCCCTATAATTTAATCTGCCATTTCCACATGTTGGGAGCAATGAAAACACATCCCTTTCACTCGGAAATCCCCTTCAGTGAGAACAACCTGTTCTCCTCGCTGCCGTCAGTGGGCAGGCGTCGTTCAGCTTGTTCCACGCTCCTTTTGTGAGTGAACAAAGAGCTTTCCATGGCAAGAGCCTGTGCTGCAGCTGGAGGTGAGGAACCGCTCCACACGCTGCTGCCATGGCTGAAAGCATCACATCCCTCTCCCGACAGCACCCAAACTCAGAGGGCCTCCTGTCTGGCAATGAGTTTGCTCTGCTCAGCAAAAGGCTTCCCACAGGCTGGTTCATGGGCTGTTGTTTGCTTTTGGTGCCTTTAGAAGCAGCAGGGTTCTGGGTATCACCTCTAATCTCAGTGGTCCAGTCCCAGTCTTGCCTGCCTATGGTTCTTGGCAATCAGGGGTTGTTTACTCATGCAGTCTCCCTGGTATACTCCCTCCTGTGGCCCCCAGGCCTTTAGCCTTGAATCAAAGACATAAATCATCTGAAGAGTATTTCAACCTGCACCACAGTGTTATCTTGTTGTTGCAGGGGGAGTTTAAAATCTCACCTTTGTCCTCTGACAAGGCTGGACCTTTTCCTTTCCTAGAGTTTCTTCTGATTGCTTCATCTCTGCAGCCTGTTGCCGCTCTGCAGACAATCAGCTCTACCTTCCTACACAATCCTGGGCACCACTGGGGAGGGTTTCACGGTGCCTCTCTGGGGTGCGGAGAGCCTGCAGAGCTGGGTCATGCACCACCCATGAGGACCAGAGCAGCTCTCCCACACCAGTACATCAGGGAGGATGGGGAGACTTCCCATCTCATCTGGGAAGCTCATGGTGGGAGACCACAGTTTGGACACAGGCAGCTCGATGAGGGTCCCAGCACAATCAGTCCAGCTCCTCAGCCCATTCCCAGCCATCTTTCTTGTCCCTGCAGTGCCTCAGCTCCACTTCAGGTATCTTCCCAACATGAGTATTGCTTCCAATCAAGGAACTAAGTTCCCTTTGAATCCAGTAGTGGTGGGGTCTTGGAGATCACCAAAATCAGCAGCTCATTGGGACGTTAGAGTGGTTTGCTCTATTGTTTCTTCCCTTGCAAAACGCGGCTTTTTGTTATTTGTAACCAGACAGAAAATAGCCAGAAAAAGTAAGTCTGTTCCTCTTCCCTCCCAGGACCCAGAGCAGAGTGGGGATTTCCTATACAGGCTACAGGAGCTACTGTGATTTGTGATGGTGGGGACCAACCCAAGGCATTGGGCTGCTGCAAAGCTCAGATACAAGAACAAAGTTTAGTGAGACTGGCAGCCACAGCCAAGATTCAGAAATTACGTAGTCGTGACTAATTTTCCTGGATTGCATAAGAACTGCTTTCTCAGGAAAATTGTTTCCTCTTATCCTCCTTATTCTCACTTTTATTGGAAGCCTATAGGAACATAATGGTTCTAAAATCCCTGCCCTTCTCTCAACATCCCTGCATTACATGGGCACCCCTAGGGCTGGGAGAGCCCAGCTGGCAGGTACACAGGTGCCTGGCTGCCAAAGGACTTTCCAATTTGTGCTTGAGCGGGCTGGAGCAGCCAGGGAGGGGCAGACACTGTTTCTGGAGAAGTTTGAGGGAAAGTTCAAAGGGTCTTTGCTGACTGCAGCTCGGACTTGACACTTTTATAGAATCACAGGATGATTTGGGTTGGAAGGCATCTTACAGAGCATCCTGTTCCACCCCCCTGCCATGGGCAGGGACACCTTCTGCTAGACCAGGTTGCTCCAAGCCCCATCCAACCTGGCCTCAAACACTTCCAGGGGTGGGACAGCCACAGCTTCTCTGGGCAATCTGTGCCAGGGCCTCACCAGAAACTTTCTTTTGCAGGTTGTCCTCAGGAGGTGGCAAAGCTCTGTGCCCAACAAAGTCACCAATGAAACATGCAGATGGCATGAGACCCCACAGGACCTGACCCCATGGTCACTCAGAGGAAAGGAGAAGGCAGGAAAGGAAAAGGAGCAGTTGAGATCCACCAGCAGCTGCCACAGGGCATCGACTCCAGCACCGAGCTCCCAGAGGGGGCCAAGAGGCACAAGAGAGTGGCAGTGCCATGTCTTTCCTAGACCACATCATTCCTAGCACACAAGGCTGAACATGTAAAGTGACTCTGAAATGTTCTCCAAGGTCACTGTAGACCAAGGGTTGCTTTGGGAAGGGTTCTAGGTCTTCCTGGTAAAGGCTCATTCCAAGGAGATTTGGAGCTGACGAGAGCAGGACTGCTCCATCCTTGCAGTGGCACCATGGATCCATGTTACAACCACACAAGCTCTCAAAAAAGGATGGACTTTCCCCTGCAGGTGCTGGTCGGGTCCTGCCTCGTCATCCTCATCGTGATCACTCTCTGTGGTAACATCATCGTCTGCCTGGCCGTCACCCTCGACCGCCGGCTCCGGAGCTTGACAAACTGCATCATCGTCTCCTTGGCCATCACCGACCTGCTGGTGGGGCTCCTGGTGCTGCCGTTCTCTGCTTTCTATGAACTCGCCAGGGAATGGCCCTTTGGCAGCGTTTTGTGCAACATCTACACCAGCCTGGACGTCATGCTGTGCACGGCCTCCATCCTCAACCTCTTCATCATCAGCCTGGACCGCTACTTTGCCGTCACCACGCCGCTGCGCTACCGCCAGGTGGTCACTCCCTCCCGCGTGGCCGTGGGCTTGGTTGTTATCTGGACCGTTTCGCTGATGGTCTCCTTCCTCCCCATCCACCTGGGCTGGAACACCAACGGGACAGCAGTGCAAAACACAGGCCCCTGCAACAAGGAGTGCAAGCTGGAGGTGAACTTCGTGTATGGCTTAGTGGATGCCTTGCTCACCTTCTACATCCCTTTGGTCATCATGTGCATCACCTACTACCGGATACTCAGGATAGCGAGGGAGCAAGCCAAGAGGATAAACCACATGTGGGGCAACACCCCCATGCCACCCATGGTGAAAGAGCACAAAGCCACCGTGACGCTGGCAGTGGTGCTGGGAGCGTTCATCGTGTGCTGGTTCCCCTATTTCACCCTGTTCACCTACCGGGGGGTCTGGGGGGACAGCAAGGTGAAAGGCACACCCATGTCCATCGTTCTCTGGCTGGGCTATGCCAACTCAGCCCTGAACCCCATCCTCTACGGGACACTCAACAGGGATTTCCGAGTGGCATACCAGCACTTGCTGCGTTGCTGGAGGACGGGAAACCCCAGAAACTCCCACCTGCCTCCCTTCCAGAAGGCCCAGCCCAGGGGCAGGCAGGGCCAGGGCAAGCAGGAGGGTAAACCCTTGAAACTGGAGGTGAGGAACGAGAAGGGGACCCTGCTCACCGATGGAGCCCTCAAGAGGTAAGAGCCTTCCCACATTTGAGACTTTGATGGCAGGTCTGTCCCCAGAGAGGAAGGCAGAGGTGGGGACCCCACAATGTCCATGGACTTTTAAGCAACAAACTTATGCCCCAGCAGGAGATCCTTGCCCAGGCAACTTCTAAATTCAGCCACTCAGAATTTCAGAAGCCCAGCTTGTGTTCCCCCGTGCTGGCAGCACAAGTCCATCCTCCCACATGGCTGGCCCTCGCCTGGAACTGCCACCATTCACAGGGAGCACAAAGTGTGCCCTGGATTTGCTGGGTAATGGGGATAGTTTTGCCATCAGAATTTGCTGTATAGATGGGGAACTAGCTGGACTTTTTAGCTGCTCCCCAAAAATAGCCGTGTCCCTGTGAGGAACAGCCAGCAAGGTCTGGGCACGCAGCAGAGCTGCAGGGGCCCAGGAAAGGTGACCACCCATCACAGAGGGAAAAACAGGAATTAGTCCTGGGGCACAGGGGCAGAGCACCTGCAGCCAGGCTGAGAATCCCTGCAGGAGCCAAAATCTGGGTCCCCAGCTCCCTGCAGAGCAGGTCAGCCACTTCCTTTCCCGTCTGAGCCACGCACCCTCAGCATTTCAGCCATCAGTTTGCATCAGCAGTGAATTCAGCCAACAGCAAGTTCCATTCCCATCTCTGAAAGGGGGCAGGAGTAGCCCAAATTTGATTGGCAAATGTTTTTAGAAATACAAATACCCACGTAAAATTAGGGCCAAAAATTCCCTCAGCATCATCCCAAGCACATTATGAGGGTCAGCCCCACCAAGGGGTGTGGTGAGGGAGCAGGATGGGAGGGAAGTGGGCAAGATCTGTGCCAGGCTGTGTCCCCAGCCCTCTCCCTGGGCACCCACATCCCCACAAGGCTGTGCCACCCTCTCACTGCCTCACTCCAAGGTGTTCACTCAGCCAAGCACAAGGAGAACGGAGAGGCAGGCTGTCAATCTGCTGCTCCTGAGACTAATCTAACCTCTAAGCGGTGCCTGATAAGCAGCCCAGAAACTTTCCATCCATAGATAAGGAGTCCTTTGATTCCCTGTTCCCAGCGTGCCCGCAAAGAAGCCGCGCTCGTGCGCTCTCGCAGCACGTGCCCTTGATCCTGCCCCAGAAACAGACTTAAGCCACCAAAAGGAGAACTCAGGGAGGTGAACCAAAGTTCAGAGCCACCCAAAAGGCTGAGCCAGCATCGTGCCTCCCCCAGAGCACCAATGTGACTTTATCCAAGGGGGAGGGGGGCAGAGGAAGGGATACAGAGGGATGGATTAACGTGAACAAATACAAGAATGCAGGTCCTGGGGCTGCCTTTTTCAGTTTCCAAGGAATTAACGAAGAGCCCGAAGTTATAGCATTGGGTAAATTGTAGGTTGTATATAAAAACATGTGGAAAACATGTACCTAAGGTGGTGGAGGTGTTTCTGCAAACGTACAGAGACAAAGAGAGCTGTCCTGTTTTCTCACACAGAAGTGCAGCCCCTGGGCAGGCCAGGAGCTCATGCACCAAGGCTCTGCAGCGAAACCAGAAGAGCTGGCGGGGGGGAACAGGCTGTCAGGATTTCCCTGCAAAGCCAAGAAAGAAGAGAATATAAATGTCAGCATCTTCTCGAAATGCTGCCTTACCACAAAGGGAGAATAGTGACTTGGAGGGAGGTAAAAGGGGAAGAAAAATGGGTTTCTGTTGCTCAAGCAGAGGGCAGGGTCACTGATTTCCCGGCTTTCCCCCTCCCAGCTTTTCCGGGTAGAAAAGATTCTTCCCCTGGTTCCCCAGAGGGAAGGCTCAAGCAAGGGGATGTTTCTTGACCTTTCAAAATCCAGAGAGCTCCCTCCCTGTTCTACACAGCATCACCACTGTGGTTTCTGCTCACAATCAGATAAGAGTTACTCGAGCACCTGCTTTTACTTTCTCTCCTTCTCTTCATAGCTCTCTCATCTCACAGCAATGATGTACCAATGATCATATGTGGCCCCTTCCAGCCCTTTTTTCCATGGTCAGATACATAAAGATCTGCTGTTGGCAGACGATCAGAATTAACTAATACCACACAAGGCAGTTGAGCACAGGATTTGCCCATTCACCAAAAACCTGGCAGCCAATTTCACCCCCAGCACAAACCGAGCTGGCTCCTCTCCCCTCTTCCTCTCCGCAGAGTCTTCCAAGTCATCTGCCCTGAACATGTTAACAGGAGAAGACCAATATAAATAATTCCAAAAACTCGTAACCCCCCAGAGAAGAACACCCAGAGCTCAGAAGAGCTCTGCTCAGAGCAGCTCCGTGGGGTCATTCAAGGCAAAGCTCAACCAGCAGAATTTTGAACTGTTGCCCGCAATAATAAAGTTCTTTTCAGTTGTGAGGCGTAGGGAAAAGACTAACAAACAAGAGTGGAAATACTGGAGAAGTGGAGCCAGTCTCAGGGGTCACTCAGAGTTTCAGTCAGGAGCAGGACAGGGAATCAAAAGCCACAGGACCTCGGCAGCAGCTGGGGGCTGGAGGGCTTTTCCATGGGTGAGGACCAGGGGAGAGTGCAGGGCCAAGCAGAGATGCAAGGCAAGACAGCTGCTCCCATTTACCCACTGGGCATCAGAGAGGAAGGCAATTCACACAAAATCAGTAAAGAAAAGCACTGAAGTGCTCTCAGGAACCTGCTTCAGTGCAGTGGAACAGGGCTCTGAAGAGACCTGGTGCTTGGCAAGCTCGTGGCTGCAGCCTCTGAGACCAGACCCTGAGGTGCAGGGAGATTAAAATCCCCTGAGAGGGAGCGTTCAGCACTAACAGGGAAGTTTTGAGGAGGAAAATGCAGGAGCTGAGTGAGTGGCTCTGGGTCACATTCCTGCATGTCAGCTGTGCTTAGAGCAGCTTGGGGCAGGACCATGGCCACAATCTATGGGCAGAGGAGAAACCAGGTCCCATCGGAAAGGGTCACTGTCCTAGTGACAACGTGCCTGACCCAGCTGCCAGCCTCAGGGGACAGACAGCAGGCAGACACTACCTGGTGCTTCACAGAGCAAAGCCAGGCTCAGCCAGGCTGGCACTGACAGACTGATCTGTTCTTTTCCTCTTTTTTCTGCCTTCATGTGCAATTCAACCTTTCCAGCGCCGGAGCTTTTCTGTGAGTCTCAGCCAGCCCGCTGCCCTAGGACCCACATCTCCCAGCCTTCAGCTCCTGGCTGCCCTCTTCCAAAATCCTGTGTGTGAGGTTGAAAGGACAAGACTCAGCTTTCCTCAGCGAGAAACTCAACAGCAAAAGCAAGAGCTGCAGAGTGAGTACAAGGCCAGGGTAGCTGGGTGAAAATGAGGGAGGAGGCAGCTCTCCTTGCTATGGCATCCACTGCATTTTTCCTGGAGCAGGCATCCCTTCCTGATGGTACCTGGTGCAAAGGCTGATACCAGCAGGGATGCATCCTCACTCCTTTATCCAGCACTGTTTGCCCTCCAACCCAGTCCCAAGCCCAGGGGAGGAGCACAGAGTTGGGCCCCCCTCTGTGGCTGCCCTGGAGGTTTGGGTTTATCAAACCAGCCTGAGATGCCCTGGAAGATGCTGCATCCTGCCTGTCCCTCACGCACTGCAGAGGCAGCTGCATTCAGACCATGAATTTCCAGCACACTTCATTTTCATGCAAGCCTACATCCACATAAATTGCCAGCAGCTTTGGCGGAGATGCTGGCAGGGCTCCCGAGGTGAAGAGCTGATGCTGCACCAGGTATTGCTGCTCTCTCCAAGTGCAGCTGGGCTGGAGGCCACCACTGCCCCACACAGGGATGCCTCTCAGCTCCAGAGAGCCACTTTGTGCAGCCCTTTTCAGGAAGAGTCAGGCAAGGTCACCTTGACCTCCACGTCCTCTCCCCTCCAATGCTGCGCTCTGATAACCCAGGCTCTCCATATTGACTGTGCCTTTGAGGGGGGAAGTACGGTCACCCACGTGCTGGGAGCTGGGCACACTTTGTCCCTGCTGCACACTGAGCACTTCTAACCTCAGCCAAGGTCACAGCAGTAACAGGACCCAGTGCTGTTTGTCCACACACACAGCTGGGAGGGAGCTGGAGCACAGGGACCCCCTGCCCTAGGCTGCAACATCAACCTGCACTTGTCAGAGGTACTCCCTGTGAATCACCCTAGAAATGCCAGGGGCCATCAGCAGGAGAACCAGAGGACTGGAAGCTGCACGTGCTGTCCTTTGGGGAGGCATCACTGCTGCCCTGCAGGATGAGCAGGGTGAACTCCCCAGTCCGGAAACCACAAAACACGAAGTGAAGCTCTCCAGGGCACACACAGCAGTGCAGACACAAGGCAGAGTCATCTCTGCTGCTGTCACTGCCCAGCAGCAGGGGCAGAGGGGACATCAATTCCAGCTCTTCTGCTTCATGCTTCCCGTATCTGTGCATATGTTCCAAGACACATGTAGTTTCCATGAGGTAAAGGCAAAATGTCAGCCATCCCCTGAGAGGCTGCTGATCTAATCAGCAGAATGAAGCAGAGGCCTGGGGGAGAGGCTTGCAGGTGATCTGAGGTCCTGGTGTGACCACAGATTTCCTTTCTGCACCATGGGGGTGGGGACAGGAAATGTCACCTCATACAAGACACCCACCCAAAGAGTCCCTGACCAAAAAATTCCCTGACCCACAGCAGTAGCAGGGAGAGTGGCCATGAGGGAAGCAGCACCCAGGAGCAGAGCACTGCCAACCTCAGGACACCAGCTTTTGTCAGACTACAACTCTGACAACCCCGCTGCTGCTGGCTGGCCCGAGGGACAGGAAGAACAGGCAGAGAAAGTCACAAAGCAAAGTGATATTGCTCGGAGGGGAGTTGGGTGATAGGTGTTGGGGTGATGCAAGCCTGCTCAGCTCTAACCAAATGTCAGCACCCAGCATTAGTCGAGGATGCCAAGAGCATCCTCACAGCATCACATCACGGTCCCTCCCAGGCACAGCAGGTACTGAATGCAGCAGCCCTTACACTGGGGAGCAGGAGAGGGGGGGAAATTCACCCATCTGCATGCTGTAAAGCCATTGATCCCCCTCCATGTTCCCCTGCAGGATCCCTGCTCTGGCACATGGCATTCAGTCCATCCCCAAACACTGCTGGAGAGGCCTCTGCCTGCACAGGGCTCCTCCCAGGAGGGTGGTGTGTTAGAAGAGCCCTTGGAGGAGCTGCAGAAGAACATTTTCCCTGCCTGGGCAGTGACACTTTCAGCACCAAGCCGCACGCCAGCAGGAAGAGATGCCTGAGGAACTGGATCAGGAATCAGTGCATGCCCCTAGCAGGGCTGGGGGTGCCCTCTTCAGACCCATGGCAGTGGGTCAGGCAGCAGGGGCACAGGGTGGAGGGGGAAAGGGGCTGCTGTTGAGGTCTTGGTGCCAGGCAGACCAACCTAGGATGGAGGAAGGCAACATGGGCACTACCTTCCCTGGTACCCTGTGCTAGGGATGTATCCAGCCCTTTGAGGGAGCAAGGTCTTGGCAGAGGAGGCCTGATGTGGCAGGAGGGCTCAGCGTGGTGGATGTTGGCAGCCACAAGGGCTGGATGTCCGTGCACAGGCAGTCCCTCAGCATCCGTGCTGGGGCACGACTGCCTCCCACGCTGGGGAGGGTTTGGCATCCCCTATCCCAGCCCTACTGCGAGGCAAAGAGAAGCCCTGGAGCCTGCTGGGCCGTGGGGAGACTGAGCAGCCAGAGCTTGCCCCAGGCTCTGCCCTCTCCAGCAGCTCAACACTAAGACTCCCAGAAGAGGAGGTTTCTGCCCCAAGCCTGTGCAGAAATCATCAGTGATATAAAAATCTATTTAAGACAGAAGGAAAATGTGATGCTTGATTTCTTTGGGTGTGCTTTGTCCTGGGAAGAGCCTCCCTGCCCTGCTACACCCTGCTGTCCCATCCCCATCCCTCTGCTGGGACAGAACCCGGATACACAGCACAAACCCCCAGGATAAGCTGCCTTGGGGAAGGCTGGCACCTCCCAGAGCACATCTTGCCCTGTGTGACCAGCCAGATGATCCCTCCCTGGTCCCCGAGCAGATGGAGCAGGGGACACCCTGCCCGGAGGCACACCCGGAGCGGCAGCACCGCTGGCTCGGAGCTCCTCCTGCTTGCTGCAGGCACGGACCGGCCCCGAGCTCCAGCCACACCGTGGGCATCACCCGGCCTCCCCAATGTCACCCAGCGCACCCCACTCCCTCCCCCAGCTCCTCAACACACCCCGAGCCGGCACAGCACCGAGTATCAGCATCTGCCACTGGTTCCTCTGCGGGTTTCACCCTTCCACCACTAATTAGTGGTTAGAGAGAGCAAACGGCTCCCAGAGAGCAAGGAAGGCTGAGAGAGGGGAGTGTTGCAGCCCCAGTGGCTCCCAGCACCCAACCAAATCCCACCAAAGCAGCAGTGGGCAAGGAAGCAGCCCCAGCATGGTGATGTACCAGCTGGTAAGGTCCCATCATGGTCCTCCCTCATGTGGCGTTGGGAGAAGGAGCTATGAGACCCTTGGGCTGAGCCCTCCAGAACAGATCGAGAAATTGCCTCATCAGCAGCTTTCCAGAGCAGCAGGAGCCACGAGCCTGTGGAGGAGCACATGGAGAGCTTGTCTTCCCCAAACAAAGCGGAGAGCAGGCGGTAGTGGGCCCGAACCGCCTGTAGCATCCACGCTCCGCTCCAGCTCGGAGAAGAACTGGCAAACACACACCCAAACCCCTGCCACCTATGATAACAATTAGAGACTTATCTAATTGCAAAAATAATTGCAATTGAAGTGTTTAATTACCATACTAAGCAGGAAGAGCCGTTTCCTACTGTTCCAGTAGCACTCCCGATCCATCAAACAAGGTTTGGGGCTTGTTTGGGTGCTGGGTTGGTTTTTTTTTTTTTTTTTTGATTATTAGATTGCAGCCCCAGGGGATGAAGAGATTTGCTAATTAGGGTCTTGGAGAACAGCTACCAATTCACAAACACTTGCTTTTAATTTCAATACTAACGAGGCTGGAAGGGGGAGAAATCCAAAATATAGAACATCTGTGGCAGTGCTGGCTGCAGCAGCGCTGCCCCCAGCCCCTCCTCACGGACCATCCCAGAGACCACGGGGATGGGTTGGCTCAGTGCGAGCACAGGCAGGGTGGAGCTGCTGCTCTGGGTCGCTGCTGTCACCGCAGCCACGCCACAAGCTAATCCCAGCATCGATCATCTGTCTAATCCCCTCAGGGACCATTGGCTTTCTCGGTGATGGGCTAATCCTGGTTCTGAGGCAGCCGTTCCATCCCCTGGGGGTGCGGCAGCAAGAATTTCTCCAGGTGACATTTGGTTTTGTTCTCCTCCAAACTGACAACAAGAGAGAATTTAATTCTCTCGCCAAGCTGCAATTCTGTGAGGGAAGAGAAACTGCTTAGGAAGCTCCTAACCAACATCTGCTCTCTCAGATAGGAAATATCCCCTGCTAGTGGAGGGAGCACAGGCAGGGCTGGCTGCCAAGTGCATGGGGACATCCCCATCCTCCTGTCCCTGCAGGGAACACAGGAGCTTGCACTGCCCTGTATATGGGACCCCATCCTCACCTTGCTCCACCAGCCACCCCAGGGACCCACACTGCCTCGCTGGGCTTCTTCCACCAAACCGCCTTTCCCATCCTTGCCACAGCTCTGGGTAGGGTCCAAAAACCTGCAGAGAGGAGACACAGGGAAGGAGAGAAGCTGCAGGAGCACCCTCAGGGCATCCAGGCGTCCTGTCCCCCAGGAGCACAGCTGAGATGTGGTGGCTGCCACGGACCGGAGGCAAAGGAGCGTTTTATTTCTTTTAGATAAAAGAGAAACATCAGTAGAATGAGGGAAAAAAAAGTGAGTTGGTTTTTTCTTTTCAGGCCATCATGTGATTAAACACAGAGGAAACAGAAAGGTAGAGAACAGCCCCGAGCAGTGGAAAATGAGAAATTTTGTGTTAGAAATCTCAAGATTGGATTTTCTGGAATAAAATATATTGTGGGGTCACTCACCCAATAGTTTTGGCTGGAGAATCAAGCCTCTGGAAAGGTTATGGAATCCATTGCCTCCCCTAAGACCTAAAAATTACATTTCCATGCCAAAGCATCTTGAAAATAAGAATAAGCACTCCCTTCCATGAAGGAGATGACCATGGGGAAGGCATCATCAGGTGCCTTCCTGGCCTCACCTAAGCCCTTTTTGCCGAGCATTTCCCCACCGCCAAGAACACCAAGGCTGGCAGTGGCAGAGGCACGGGCTGACCTGGGCCATCGCGGGATGGTGGCCATGGGACCAGGAGCGTGGTCATGTCACTGGCATGGTGGCCATGGGACCAGAGAGAGAGGATGAAGCCACTAGAGGGCACAAGTATGACAGAAACACGTCCCCACATCAAGGGACCTCCAGCTTCTGCAGTTCAACAGTCCCAGAGGTCCCCCCCAAATCCCTCGTCACCCCCACCTCCAAGAAGTCCCCCCTCAGCTCTCCCCATCACTAACACACCTTCTCCTGGTAGCCCAAGACCCCAGCACGCAGGGCTGGCTGTGGAGAGGCCGGGTTCTCCCCGGGCCAGGCAGCGAGATGTGGGTCCTGCAAGGAGCCATCTGGCCATCCACGAGGGTCACTTCCGACGTCCTTTTGTCTTTTTCTTCTCCTTTCTCCCCCAGAGCATCCTCCAGGCGGGCGCTCCCCTCCCCACTCCCGCAGCTGCCACCGCTTTCATTAGGGCTCTACCACCAAACCAAACACCATTTGTCAGGGAAACGCCTGCCAGGCTCTGCTGGAACAGATGCCCCCGTGCCCCCCAGCCCACAGGCACCGTCACATCCACCTCCCCGGTGTGCTGCACACCTGCACGGATGTCACTCTGCCTGCGTGGGCTTGCTGTCCTCGGTGCCGCATGGGGGTCACCGAGCATCATCTCCCGAGCTGTATTCCTGCTCCCAGCCCCACGAGCACCCTGGGACTCCTGTGTGGGCGTCGGAGCGGCTCTCAGCACCTGGGCTGCCCCGTCACTCCACCCACCCTGGGCGTAGCTGGCAGGTGCTGTTGCCCCGGGGGTGTTTGCACAGCTGTCAGGGCCTCCCGGATGGATCTGCACTCCTTGCTCACCATTCCCATCCCACAGGCAGCAGCCGAACTCCTCCCTCCCGGCAGGATCCCAGAGCCGCTGCAGGCAGAGGCAGCATCGCCCTCCGACCCCGCGCACACAGGGACTGATGCTGATTAAACGCGGCCCCAGTGCTGATAATTAATTTCTCAGAGGATGAATTACTTGGGAAAGCTCCAGAAGGAATGTTGATCTTCCTGCCACACAACCGTTGGGTCTGTTTGGGCTTTTAAAGAATCTAACAGCAAAGGGGAAGAACATCCCCTGAGGAAGAACCTCAGCCGTGCCCTGGGCTAGGAGTGCCTTGCTGGGTTTGGGATCTCTGCTGGGGCTGTTCTCTGGGCGCATGAGGATGCGGGCAGGGCAAGAGGACCGCCCATGTCCCAGCAATCATGAGACCCTCAGAAGTGGCCGTGGGCATTGGCCAAACCCCCTCCAGCAGCTCCTTAGATCCATCTCAGTCCACACCATGGGCTGAGACATCCCGGTCTCCCCATGGGACCCGCCCAGGGAATCACAGGGATCTGTGTGGATAACACCCACCTGCCCTCCCCCAGGCACTGCCTGCCATCCTTGGGGCTGGATGTGGCTGTCCCCACGGCCGAGCTGCAGGGCTGGAGCTCGCCCCCGTGTCCCTCATCCCGCCTGCCGCCGCGCTGGATGCAAATGGGGAGCGAGCAGCCCCTGCAGACAGCACTATTACGCAGGGCTCTCCATCCCTTTTGCTTAATAGGAAGCATTTTTCTGTTTCATTTCCCTTACCCTTGGAGCTGAAACCGCCTTTCTGCAGCAAAACACACCAAGCCAAGGAAATTCTTCTCCCTTTCCAGCTCACAAACTCCCCCCCTGCCTCCATCAGCCGGAATGCCCACCCCACAGTCCCCCCCTTGCCTGGGGTACATTATACTGTTGGACGGACAAGTGATCCCCACCCCTATCCTCCCTTGGCACCTTGGAGACAGCAGGGACAGAGGTACTGAGGGGGATGCAGGATTCTGTTCTCTCCATGTACAGTTCTTGCAAATATTCCCAAATACGGCAGAAGGCAAAGCCTGCCCTCGGCTCACCTCCTCTGGCCCTCCCTGAGGGCACTTCACTTGCTTGGCCTGCTTCAAGGCTGAGCGAAGTCCACCATTCGTTATTGGGTAATTAAGCTCTTAATTAACAGGCTGATTTCCCCTCAGAGCCCTGCCAGCAACTCTTGGTCCCTTTGTCAGCTGCCTCCCGGCGGGGCAAAACCTGCAGGGCCCGGGGAGTGCTCCTGTCCCCGGGATGGCTCCGAGGTGTTTTTCCTACCTCCCCCACGATCTGTTCCTGCCAGCCCGCGCTGGGGCACCACGACCGAGCCTGAAGGCGAGAGCCTGCTCCAAAAATGTGCCTGCGGCACAAGTGAGCTTGACACATGTCTAGGCTCAGAGTGACACCAAGGAGTCAGGGGCAAACAGGGGTGAGACATTGCCACCATGAGTGATGCTTAAGCCTGAAACTCCACGAGTAGAAAACCTCCCCGCTTATAAGCCTTAAGAAAAAAAAAAATACAGTATTTGAGATATTCCTGCCTAAAAAAAAAATCTCTCCGCAATCTTTGCCTCCAGCATGTCCCCTCTGTGTGCTACTCCCTCCTTCAGGACTGAGCAGGGAAAGGAGGCAGCAGTGCCATGCCCCAACCCCAAGCTGGCTGGACCGTAGGGGACAACATGGCTGCCCCAGGCTCCCCACCAGCCTCCAAACCTCAGAGAACCGCAGCAAACCAGCCGTGATGAGCCGCCGTCCTCGGTGAGATGGCAGGGGCTGCCCTGCAGCGCTCCGGCTTTCGTGTATTCATCACTTGTCAGTTCCCCTTAGCCGTGAAAAGAGAGTTATCCTCCCCCCGGGGCAGAGCCGTCCCGTTCCCAGCAGGGCTGGGGACACAGGAGGCTGGCACTGAGCAGTCCCCATCCCGCTGCCGGGGTGTCTGGGTGGGAGGAGAGACGTGAGTTTGGCTAATCCAAGTGGAAACTAATTGTGTTTCATTGAGGTTTTATCTCTGCAACTGGCAACATGCTCCTGCAGGAGATTTAGTGTGAAGTTGTCTGGTCTCTGCCAAGAAGGCTGGGGTTTTTTTAGGGAAAGCACATTATGCATCAAAGTTGAAATTCAAATCCCTTTTCCTTCATTCCCAGAATTTATTTATGACACTCCAGATATTCCTCAGTGCATCACGGTTTGTGGGAAGCCCCCAGTCACTGCAGGAGCCCAGGACCAGCTCAAAGAGCTGCCTGAACTTCTTCTGCTTTATGCTTTTTCCTTTTGCTTTAAGTTGTTGCTGCGTGAGTGGGGGACTGTGGGCGAGCAGGGCAGGCAGGGATGAAGCTGATGCACACAAATGGCTCCAGGTGGACTCCCCCCAGCCCTCCCAGGGCTTCCCAACACAAGATAGCCCATCTCCATCCCAGCCCTGCTGTAATTTCCACACCCCCGGGCCCCCCATGCACAGTCTGCCGTCTGCAGTCTCATCCTGGACGGGGATGGCAGCAAATCAAGTGCTTTTCCCCAAAGATGCCACACTTCTCCCTTTGTGGGGGTTCAGCAGGTTTTGAGTACAGCTGTGCCAGAAGGAGAATCAGCCCAGCCTGGAGCCTGCACTGGGGAGGGGGAGGAGAGAAGGGTCACAAGGAGGGACAGGTATGGGAATGCAGAGGGGGAAACACAGGACTGCAGCCCTCTCATCCAAACCCTTTGGGGTGTAAACCCACCTGGTTTGCTGAAGCAGGCTGGGAGGGTGGATAGGTGTAGGGCTCCTTCACCCCACCCAACAGCTCCTCTCAATGCGTCAGGACAGGCCCAGCATCTGCAGTCACTGGAAAATCACGCTCCATTTCCAGAAAGGAAAGCAAAGTGTAAATCTCCCTCTCAGACACACATTTGTTCCTCTGCAGCAAGAAAAGTGGTGAAAGCTTTAATTTCTGAGCTGGAAGGGAGAGACAAATACATCAGCAGCACCCCGGGTGCAGAGGAAGAAAACATCAATTCTGGGATTACACCACTGGCCACCGAGATTTCTCCCTCCCTGGCTGTAATCCAGAAACACCACAGATTTCTCTGCCGGCCCCGCAGCTCTTACCTCTCACTGTGTTTTGGGGGAAATCTGGCTACCTTCGTGGTCGTGAGGGTGGTTATTACACCAGTGTTTGCCCAGAAGCGCCAGGCTGGGGGGAGGCAGGGATTCCCCCTGCTGCATTTCACATTCAGAGCAGGCTGGCCGTAGTGCTCGGCTCTCCCCAGAGGTTCCCTTCATAAGAGGGAGCAAATTCCACTTATCTATCCAGGGGAAATTTGCATTTTAAATATCCCAACTCCAAATGTCACCCAGTTTGATCCCCTAAGCTGAACAAATGCAGTGGAGCAGGGAGGGGGCCGGGGTGGCTCGCCAGTGCGAACAGCCAGGAAGAAAGGAAAAAACCAAGGTTAAAAGCGTGTACAGACACTTAATCTGTGCTGAGGTTGAGGATGGGAGCAAACATGGCAGAGACCTTCCCCCTCTTCCAGCCTCCATCGGGCAGGACACGGGGGAACAGGTATCCAAGGCTCCAACCATTAAGGATTAGGGATTTCGTGTTTGAGATTTTGTTTACACAATAAGACTCAAGACTGCATGGAGTGTAGGTGGATTCTCCCCGGTGCCTGCAGAGGGATTAGTGCCTATAAAGCAGCCAGAATGAGCTAAAAATTGGAGAGATCAAAGTGCAGGAAGAGGAATCCCACATTCTCAGGGATGGGAGGAGAGGGGAGGAAGAGGGCAATGGTCAAGCCTGAGGCAGTTGTGGCTTCTGGCCCTGGAGAGCATGGAGAAAGGCATGGAGCATCCTCATTCTGAAGCTGCAGGGATGCCAGAAGGCATCTCAGGGAGCAGCCGGACCCCGGGTGTTTTCCATCCTCTCCTGAGGCTGCAAACTCTCCCTGACCAGCTCTGGTCCCCAGGAGAGGGATTACTCCAGCCCTTCCTGAGCTCTCTGCTGCCACAGGGACATGCCTGGGGAGCACTGCAGAAGAGGGGTGTCCAGCCTGGACCCTTCTGCAGAGCTGGGGCACAGGGGGAAGCCCAGCACCATGCTCTGCAGGGAGAGGAGCCTGATCCCACTGTTCCTACTGGTCCCCCATGACCAAGGTGACACTGCCACGTGTCAGCCCATGCCACGCGAGGAGGGAACACACTCACCTGGGCCTGGGGGGCTCTGCCAAAGCCCTGGACCTGCAGTGCCCAGCCTGTTCTTCCTGCCTGGCTGAGCAAATGAGCCTTCTCCTCTTCACCTCATTAGAGCCATGAGCTGATTCGATTAAAACGGGGCAGCAACCCTCATCCCCAGAAGGCAAATGGGATGAATGTTTAAGGCATGAAGTTTTCTGGCCCCCAGCACCTCGTTACCACTCCAACCTCCAATGTCCAGGGCACTGTCTCCTGCCAGCTCCCTGCCTGCCACGCACAGCACCTGCCTGCACCTGGGGGCAGGTAAGCTCACCTACGGCAGGAGTAGTGCCAGCCCTGCACTATGCCATCTTGGCCCCAGGGACCCGAGCCCAGTGGGGCTACACACATCAAAAAGCAGCCCAGGCATGGCAGCCTTACAGTTACCTCCAGTACTGCCTCTTGGGGATGCCTCTGGCTGCATCAGCCCACGGCTGTGGGGCTCACAGATCTACAGGCAGCCCCTTTTCCTATTTGGCATCTGCAGTGACCGAGTTTGCTCTGTCACTTTGTTTTTCGGGAGGCAGAGGGTGCCTGTGCTCACCCGCACAGCCACCCTGCATCCCGAGCCTCTCCCGCACTCAGGCACGGGACACAAGTTTTATCCTCACCCCCATCTCCAAACCTGCCGGCAGGCAGGCACTCCTTTGCCAGAAATGAGTTTGAAACGGTTCAGAGAACTAATTCCCTCCCTCCTTAATGCATGGAAGCTTCTTACGCTAAATCTATACAGACACAATTAGCATTATTCATATTCCATATGCTCCGCTCCCTTGTGATGAATATTAATCTCCTTCCCGCTCCCAGGCATCAGAGATAACGGCGTTGCATGGCACTGCTGCGGTGGCACAGAGGGTCTGAGGGAGTGATGCTGCAGGTGGAGACAATCTCATCCCCATGTCGGGAAGGGCAGATTTTGTGTCCTTTTGGAGAGGGGGCTGGTTTTAAGCTGCGGAGCTGGGTTGAAGCGGGGTGTCCTTTCTCCTCCCACTCCCGGCTGAACTGGTCTCCACTGAGGCTGCTCCAGTCCCCCCAGGGCACATGGTTGTGTCGGGCATCATGAAGCCCCAGCCCTCTCTGCACCTTCCAGCTCTCCATAGGTTTTGGAGGTGGAGAAGGACTCACTCAGAGTGTCCTGCTTCTGCCAGCTC
Source organism: Vireo altiloquus (assembly GCA_013396875.1). Classification (NCBI taxonomy): domain Eukaryota; kingdom Metazoa; phylum Chordata; class Aves; order Passeriformes; family Vireonidae; genus Vireo; species Vireo altiloquus. The sequence continues at coordinate 1,576,670 of VZRF01000927.1, forward strand.
ACATTTCGCAGCATTTCTTAGGCTGAGCAGTAGTCATGGGCATTGCGGGAGCTAAACTGATGCCCCTTGGTGTTGCCCGGGGCAGGAGCAGCTTTGCCGACATCGCAGAGCACCTCCGCTGAAGCCGCTGGAGTCAGCGCAGCTGGGCAACTGCAGCACCTGGGTCACTGTTCCAGCCCTGCTCCTACCTCCCTGCACAGCATCTCCCCCTAAAAGGGGCACAGCAGCACCCACCGATACTGCGAAAGGAGCGCAAGAAAGCGGCAGAGGAAACGATGCAGCAAATGCAGCTCACCCGCTGCCGCTATCCTGCAGGGACACGGCGGGATTTACAGTTCAAGGAGGGGCCATCCCGCACACAGGCAGGGCTGCACGGACCATACACAACCCCTCTGTCCGTCTGTCCGTCCATTCTTGCCCCCCACGTGTGGCTCCAGGCCAGGAGGTGGGGGTGCTGTGAGCGGGGGGCCCGGGGGCTGTGAATGGAAGCGCCATACGCGTGGTGGGGGTGGAAGAGGATACAGGCCAGGAGGCACCGCGTCTCTATACATCCATTTGCATGCCTAATCCGCTGCCGGGGAGTGGAGCGTCAGGTCCCCCATCTGCTCGGCAGCTCACATCATTAGCTGGCTGGTTTCCGAGCCGGCACCGAGCAGAGGTGGGAGTGGAGCAGAGAGGGGAGAAGGGAGGCTGCTCCCAGCCCCACGCACCATCACGCGTCGGCAGGCTGGGGAGCTTGGGAGGATCCTGCCCCTTGCTGGAGCTGCTGGGCAGCGCACAGGGGACAGAGAGGGGTGTGGGTGGAGGAAGGGGTCGATTCCTGTGGGTTCCTGGGATGCTGCTGTGCTCCCCTTGGGCCGTGTGAGGGGGACGGAGCATCTCCTTGCCCATCCCGGCTGCTGCCCACACTTTAACTTTGCCCCACGGCAGCAAAAGTCCCCATGGCTGGTTCTTTGCTGCAAGCAAGCCAGGAAGCACCCACAGCTATCAGCCCACTCACGAAGCTCAGCTCCACCGCACAGATCCAGCCACATCAACCATCCCCACTGCCACTAACCCGGCGTGATGGCCCTGGGACACAGCTCCTTTAAATCCCCACTCTCACAGGCTGGGCTGGGACACCGTAAAGGGAAAAATAAGGCAAAGAAATTATTTTCTTCTCGCCAGCAAGCCTGGATTGCTGCCCGTTCCTCGGCAGAGCGCTGCCAGCCCGCCCACGCACCGCACAGCGAGGACTGCAGAGGCCAGCGTGGGCTAGGGGGTGCCAGGGGGGTCGGGGTGCAGCGAGAGACCCCCATGCTGGACACCTCTGCTCACTGGGATGCCATGGGGGAAGTTGTCTCATCCAGCCCTTCTCTCCCTGGGATGCACAGAACATCTTTCTGCTCCATTACCTGCCCCATTCTCTGGGGCTGTTCCCATCTCCAAGCTCTAAAAGGGCTCCAACTCATCCAAAATCCCTGCTGAACTCCCGAGGCTGGGGCCACAAGGAGCTACTCTAGCCAGCAGTGCGGAGCAAAAGCGGGTCAGAGAGATGAAGGGGCTGGGCCACGAGGGGAGCAGGGGGAAAAGAGCCCCTCATTCCCCCAGGGTCACTCTCCCCCTCTGCTTTCACGCCCGGCTGGGTTCCTTCATTACTTACCCAAGCTGTAAATTGTCTAATTTGGAGCACACCATTTATCCCTGATGTGCACTTGAGCAGCCAGATTTTGTTTTCAGGTGTGTAATTAATTTTTTTAACGTGATTTCTCTCCTAGGAAACTGCAAACAAACAGTTCTGGCTTTCATGGCTGGGCAGCTCGGGTGATCGTCAGGGCAGGGATTAGGCAGGCAAGGAGCCGAGGCTGCATCTCAGAGGATGTGAGGAGCTAGGGTTTTGCAGAAACCCCTTGCTCCTACTTTCCAAATCATCCTTCAGTGCAGCCCTCTGCCTCCTCCAGCACCATCACACTCCCCATGGGCACTGGAGAAGGCTTGAAAGGGGAAGCAACAGCCACCTTCCCTGCTCCCAACCCAATCTGCTGGGAATTACCATTTTTATTAAAACCTAACATGTCCTTGGCTGCTGGGAATGTGATTTTCTCCTGGAATGAGATTACAGCAGCTTCTGAGGATCCCATATCAGCATCCACCTCACTGAGGTGATGCTCCCATCCCCAGACAGAGGTGCCTCCATCAGTGGGTACTCACAAGCATCTCCAACACAGGGAGAGGTTGTGCTCAGGCACAGGACGAGTATCCACTTCCTGAACTCTTTCCCCTCAGCTGGGGTGTTTGCTGTCTGGGAATGATGCCGGCTATTTTTGCATCACCCATCGCCTCTCACAGGGCAGGCACAAGGCAGGATGGAGGAGAAGCAATGGCCGAGGGTGGGTAATGTCTGCCTCTGCTGCATTTCCCTGTGCCCAGCTGACTGTGGGTCGCGGGGACAGGGGTTCCCAAGTGCTGCTCTGCATCCCGAACCAGAGCGATCCTCCTCTGAACAGCACGGAGAATCACCTGCTGTGAATGTGCGAGAGAAATCTTTTCAATGCTCCTGCTGCCAGGGAAGTTGTTAGATGACTTTTGCCGGTGGTTTTCCAGATGAAAGGAGGTGAAAATCACCTCCATTAGTTAGCAGAGGCAGGTGGGAGGATCTGTGGGGAGAACACTTCGGGGATGGCTGTGCAGATCCCAACCCTCTGCCCTGAAAGCCCCCCCGGGCATGGGATGGCATTTTGGGGGCCCACGAGATGCTCTTGTGCCCCCCCAACCAGGGAACTTGGGATGGTGCTGACGCTGTGGGAGTTTAGGGGTGGCTGGGGGGTGAACAGCCATAAGGAAGGACCCCAGCTGGTGATACCCCTGGGACAGGTCCCCTGCACTTCTCTGATTCCTGCCCCACCTGGCAGCTGCCTGCAAAATAAAGCCACAGCCCCCCCAAAATGATCCTCCAGGAGTGGATCTTGACACCACAAAACAGGCTTGAGGGGGGATTCTGCCACCCAGACCCCCAGAACCAGACTTCCTGGGGTTTTTTTTCCTCTGATTCTCTGTTGTGACTTTCAGGAAGGGACAGTGCAGTCCCCAGAGGCCAGAGGAGGGGGGTGACTGCTCGACTCCCCCATCCTGCTGCCCTTGGTGCTTTGAAACTGCCTTCCAAGAAGCTGCTTAGCATTCGGAACAGGCGCCTGCACTGTTTCAGGGCAAAACTTCTCTGGTTTGCCTTCAAAAACACATCAATCTTCTGCAGTCTGCCATGAAGGGCAGCTCCTGCCCTCCAAAACGGGACAGAGGGCACATGCAGGCCTGGCTTGGCTTTCCCAAACGTATGAGGTATAAAGGGTGCATGCTCCATCCCACAGCCCCTCACCCATCACCGCCCAGCTCTGCCAGCCCCTGCGTTCAAAGGAAAAGGCATCAAAACCCCAATCTCTTCAATTTCCCTTTGGTCTTTTTTTTTCCCCTTCTCCACTGAAGGAGTTCAGCTCCCAGATACCGCCTGCACAGACAGAGAAAAGAAAATTTCCAGGAATTGCTGGTCCCTCTTGGAAACTCATCACAGGGGTCCAGGCAGCTGAGTTGATGCCAGTCACTTCCTGCCCAAAGTCTGGCCACTGGTGGGACCATGGGCAGGCTGCATCCTGGCTGCCCCCAGCATCCAGCAGGAACCAGCACCTTTTCCCAGCAAGGTTTGGTGCCACACGAGGGGTATAAGCTCATCTACCTAAGGAGAATGTCTGATTTATCTGCATTCCCTTTCCTGATAAAGGCCTGGCTGTGGGCTCACCAGGCGGAGGAGGCAATGCTGAAATAGCTTCTTTTCTTATACTTCACGTGGGGATTATTATTATACCTCTCTTGAGTCCCCCCCTCTGCTGCCAGCACAGGAAAAACCCCCGCGGTGCCACCATCAGCAGCACTGCCACCAGGCAAAATGGAACCGTGTCCCCTGGCACTGCAGCAAGGTCCCTGGCACCACGGGCTTCCCTCTTCCACCCACACACGGTGGGAACATCCTCCTGGGCACCTGCAGTGGCACAGGCAGAGCCGTGGAGCTGAGCATCTCCTCCTGCCTTGCACCTGCGCAGCCACTGCCAGCTGCCATGAAGGGTGAAAAGTGTCCCAGCAGGGAGCAAACTCCCAGCACGCCACAAGCCCGTGGACCTTTGCTCCAAAATGTTTGCTTGTGATTAATCACAGCTATCCCAGTGCCAGCTGGGGACGGCTGTCCGCTGCCCCTGTGGCCTCGGCAGCCACCGGCTCTCCACTGCCTGGTGGCAAAGCCCCAGGCTGAGACAGCACCGCAGCTCTTGGGGACTCTTATCCTAAGAGTGCAAAGAAGAAGTGGGTCCAGCTCCATCTCACCCACGGCCATCTTCTCTCTGGGGAAGTGACAGGGCTGGTGGCTCCCATCAGCTAGGTTAAGGCTGGGGAGAAAAACAAGTATTGATCATCCCTACGAGTCGAGCACGAGGCACACACAGCCCACAGCCACGATCGATCGTGCCGGGGAGGCATTTGCTCTCAGTGAGGTTTTTATGTCCATCTGGGGCTCCAGGAGGAAGCCTGTGCTGTGCTAGAATCCAGCAAGGCCCCTGCACAGCTCCATCCCCCGCAGTGAACCCTCTGTCGATCTCTCTGAGCCAGTATCTCCATCCATAGGAAGCTCGAGGGCAGGGATGCTCATACGTGCATGGCAGGGGTGAGAAGGCAAAGCAGCCATCCCACGGCCGGAGCCTCTCCATCCCCTCAGTTTCCACACTGGTGGCATGGAGACAGCCCCAAGGATTCTCTGCCTGGCAGGGCTTCCTCTCTTAGAGCCCCGTGGGCTCCCATCTCGGCAGGGATGCTCTGTGCACACAGGCTCCCCTCAGAGCTATGTTCCCGTCGTGCTCCACAGCCCCAGGGCTGACCGTCCTGGTGTTTCATGGGGCGCCCAGTCTTGGTACAACCGGAGGAACGGGCTGAAAATCGGAGATTTCCGTCCCTCCAGAGGAGGATGTCGGCAGAGGATGAAGGCAGAACTACACTTCCCAGAGTGCTCCTGGCACTGCCGGGGGAAAGGCTGAGGGACCCAGGCACCAGCTCCTCCCTGCTCCTATATTATTCTCCTTCTTGTTTATTTGTGGGTTTTCTGCACTTAACTGTCTGCCTCATCCACTTAATTGGGGGATTATTTCCACTACCTGCCCGTCCGCCAGAGCTCAACTCATTACTGGGGCTTATTTATTAGCAGCGAGGCAGCAGAAACCCACCCTGCAGCTCCCTCTTCTCCTCCTCTGGCACGGGCAGCTGGAGGCGATGGAGGAAACCGAGCAGGAACCAGGATGGAGCCAGTGACAGCGGCCACAGTTTGGCCACGGCCAGGTCAAAGCCAGCCTCTGCTACGCGTGGAGGCATCGCAGCAGCCTCCCGTGGCACCTGGCATCAGCCTGGGACACCGCTGCGCTTGGCAAAGAACAGAAGGAGGACCAAAAGCCTGGCTGCTCCTTAAAAGTGTTCCCTGAGCTCGGGAAAGGTCAGCCGCACAGCGCTGTCCTTCTGCTCGCAGCAAGGGACCCCTCTGCTCGGCACAGTGGCAGCTGAGTGACAGCCGTGCGGCAGGGCGATGCCCACGGCAGGGAGGCGAAGAGGCCGCTGCCCCCTGAGCCCAGGAGGGGCCAGCAGCACCCCACGGCTCCTCTACAAACCGCTGCTCCCATTTCCAGGCGGGAGAATCTAGGAAAAATGTGGGACAGCAGGAGAGAGCTGCATATTGAGCGCTTTGATAAATAAAACATGTCGAGAAGGCAATCAGAGCTGCCCACTTGGCTGCAGCAGCTCCGTCTGCGGCGGCCGCATGGGGGGAATTCACAAGCGGTGCCACCCCGGCCGTCAGGCCGCCAGCCCCGGCGCTGCTCCTCTGCTCGCATCCAAGTTTTGCTGCCTCAGCTCCGAGGAGGATTGATTTATTCATCAGCCTCTCCATCCCGCAGCAGCCCTGCAAGAAGGAGTGGTGCAGTGAGCTGCTGCGTGATGTGACGAGCAGCACGGCGGGAGCAGGGAGGGATAACCGGAGGTGGCTCCCGGCTGACCCGCGGCTGACCCTGCCGTGATGCCTGGGGGAGGAAGAATTCCCCAGGGTGGGAAATGTGAGCAGCTAACTCCCCTGGGGCGGCGGTGCTGAGCCCTCGTCGGGCACTAAGACACAGCTGTCTTGCACCCCCTTTTCAGGAGGGAGAGGTAGGACCCCGCTGTTCAGAGTGTGATCAGAGATCCCAATGGCCAAACAGGTTGCAAAGACAAGTTGCAACACAAGGAGCTCGCGCCAGAAAACACCAACTCCAGAGCATCTCCAGGGCTTGGTGGGAGCTCTTCTGAGCACCCACAAACCCAAAGAAAAATCTAGGGGGGAGAAAAAGGCCTCACCTGCCTGCCAGGAACACAAGGGCTTGTGGAGAGGGACTGGGCAGGGGGAGGATGAGTTCCAGCCTCTCAGGCCAGTGGGGATCTTACCATCCTCTTGACCGTGCTCTGCACCAATCCCTGGAGTTTTGGCTTCTTAAAACCTCTATGGACAAGTTCTTGCTCTTCTCACTCTCCCTCCTTCTGCTGTTCCCTACCCCACCAGCCTACCTATTATCCCCATCACGGAGCTCTGCAGCCCCCAGAGCAGCCCCTGCTCCTGCCTCTCCACCTTCTCTGCTCCCACCATGGCTTTTCCGTGAGCTCTGCAGGCTCCAGTGGGCTCATGGCTCTTCATCACCCCCATCCTCAGGACACCCTGTGAGAGAACCTGGGCAAGGGCTTTGTGCAACAGGGATCTCTGATCTGAGGACCACTGCTGGCACCCTGAGACACCCAGAGATGCCCTGTCTAGAGACTCCTCCTCTGGGGGTGACTGGCTGTGCTGTGGGAGAGGAATCACCAGCTCGGGGGGGAAGAGAAGCACTGGGGCCTGTGGGGAGAGAGCAAATATTGGAAGGAATTGCTGGATGGGGGGAAACTGGCAGGTCCAGGGGGTCCAGAGGGATGGCCAGGGAGTGGAGGAGATTGCTGGGTACTGGAGAAACGGGTGGCCAAGAAATGAGGGTACCGCACGGTATGGCCACGTACTGGGGGTGGCTGCTATGGCACTGGAGGTGCAGCTCTAGGGACAAGTGATACTGGGAGGGATGCTACGTCCTGGGGGTGATGCCGGGTGAGGGGAGGCATAGCCGGATTGCAGGGGGCGGATGGCTGAATAGCAGGGGGGCATCTCGCTACCGGAGGAGCAATTACCGCGTACCGGAGGGTAGCCGCCCGGTACCGGGGCGGAAGG